>JAODTR010031058.1:0-21804 GCA_025399935.1 Amblyopsis rosae | reverse complement strand
CCCCCCCCCCCCCCCCCCCCCCCCCCCCCCCCCTCTCTCTCTCTCTCTCTCTCTCTCTCTCTCTCTCTCTCACACACACACACACACACACACTCTCTCTATTTCCTATTTGGTCTGTTCTTCATGACATCAGTCGGTGTTTATTTCTAGTTCAGGCTTTTATCTGTACATCACCACTGGCTAAAGACGTAAGCATCGGGTTTAGTTCAGCTCAAGTTGGTCTTAGCTGCCATGGGGATGCCTGAAGGCAATTGAGTGTGCGACACAGATGGACATGGACACATTTGGGAAAGTGAGAGGTTTGCCGTTGCACCATACACCCTGAGATGGCATATACCATAAACATGTGGTTAGGTATTTGTGTGTGTGTGTGTGTGGGGGGGGGGGGGTTGCCAGCCTGTAGATTTCATACACAGAGGATAGCGAAAAGACGCGACATCTGGACAATGTGTTCTTCAGCCAGTTTTGGAATGTGGGCTCTTTATGACCTCTGGCTGACGTTTGCCATACAAGATTTATAGCAAGCGTTATAGTCACCATGGTGATGCATACAAGCAGATAAAAAGCAGCAGTGATTCATTTGGAAAATGGCCTGGAGGTTGTGATAAGGCACAGGGCGAAGGGGGGGGGGGCAGGCAAGCTCAAGAGGGCCCAGGTAACACATGAAGGTGTGACCAGGCATGCCTGTGTGGGTGGGTGTGCCAGTGACCTCACAGTGGGAGATGCAGTTGACAGGGCCGTGACGGTGCGCAGGAGACTGACAGATGTTGCTGTATGTACTGCTGAGAACTGCCATGCCCTGGGAGGAGTACGCCCATGCCACAGCCATCCAGAGCTACGGCCCGGAAACAGCCCATACATAGACTGTGTTTACTTTGGTATCCCCCCTGGTAGCACTCCTCCACATGTGCACGCTTGCACAAACACTTTCATAGACCTGCTAGCTACAGTGGGTAGGAGAGGTGTGACTGCTTAGTCTTTCTACAGAATTTCTCTGTTGTCTATCGGACGCCAGGTCCAGACAGGAAAGAATTATCACACATTCAGTTTATCAGTGTGTATGTTATAGTTACTTATTAATAATAATAACAATAATAATAATACTACTACTAGTACTAATACTACTACTACTAATAATAATATGTATTATTGCTGTTAATTTATATTTATATTATATTAATAATGTTACTAGTACTTTTAATTTTAATTTTGTGTGCATATACAATTTGGGTTTTTGGGCGTAGAAAAAATAATTGTTAAGAAGGGGGGTCATTATCCAGTTTATGCCTCACCCAGGCATGAAAACATAGTCATACACTATCGAGCAGTGAGACATTTGTCAAAGACCTGTTTGTATGCACTTTGATTTGACCAGCATGATATTCTTATTTACAACCAGTTTGATCAAACTGTATCATGGCTTGCTTGCCAAGATACACTGGCAATGGTAAAGTTGGGAGGACAGCTGGAAAAGAGTATCTTACACTAGCTATCTGTTTTGTCAGACAAAAAAACTCTTCCAAGGGCAATTTGGAACAAGAGGTTGTCATTAGGAGAAAAAAGGAAGAAAGCTTATTGTCAGCTGTTCACTCCATGACACATGCCAGAAGCTTAAAATGAATGTATAACGTTGGGATGATATATCAGTTAGCATAAGCCACGCTCAATCTCCAAAGGCTAAACAGGGAAATATGGATATTAGTGGCTTTGTGGCTGGCAGTAATATCCACCCAAAATCTCTGAGTTAATGGTGCGTTTACAAATGTACATGAATCAAATAACTATTTGTGTGTTTGCTTCATGCAATCAAAGAACTGTATGCATCTCATTGTTCTACCAATTCAGTCCGATTCCGGAAAGTGATGTCAGAGTCTGATTATTGGACGGACTCCGCTTGTCTTCACTTACTGTTTTACAGAGGGCCATCAACTCATCCATGGTGCACCTTGCATGCCAGTAATACAAGCCCAGGGTCCTCCGATTTGGTGAGTGATGGCGATAATGGATGAAAGCTGCATACACCGCTGTGCGATGACTAGCTCGCCTGTTAAATGTGCGCCTTTGATTAATGAGCTGACATACCGCATGCCACTCACATCTCAGATAAAGATCCTTTAAGCAGGAATGGTCTTTTGGAGCAGGCACGAGTCAGGGAGAGCTGTGGTCTGTGGAAGCATTGTGAGGAACTACAGAAAGTCAGGCAGATAGAGGTGTCATCCCACAAGAGCTCCTGCTCCTGCCGACCACACAAGCGGACAATGACTAATGCAAAGTGTACCTTGTCGGATAGATTTGATTGTCACACATGTATGCTTATATACAAAGAGGATTTTATATGCATACGCTGTTACTTCAAATACAAGGTGTGTTACAATATGTTATAATGTTGCTTTCACTTTGCCCTGGACAATGATAAATACAATTTATGTTTTATTTACAGTAGCAATTGAAATTAACAGTGATGTTATCTGTAGACATGTTTAATTAGACCTGAGATAAATCATGAATGCTTCCTTTGGTTTTGGCATACTCTGTTCAATATAACCACCAGAGATTTGAGCATTAGGTTTCAGCTCTTGAAACATAATCCAAAACATCTTACTGTGAGTAAGATATGTGCATTGTCAGAGGGGGTGAAGTCTGTGAGAGGGAAACACCATCAGAGCCTGTCGCTCCTACAATCCCACAATAAGTAACAGCCAAAGTAGATTTGTACTGTATGAAGAAAAATACTTGGCTGACATGTTTGTGCACTTGGCTTTATGGTCCAAGTAAAAGTTAAATGGCACTACACACTTCCAGTTGAACCCTACTGTTGTTGGCTCTCTACCTTCAAAACGTTATGTTCTCTGAAGGACATTCAAACACACATTGTCAAACCAGCTTTGGATGTTGGTGGCCTAGTGAAGCCAAACTTATCTAGTCCCCAGACATCGGGCCTTTACATGCTGGCCAGTATGCATCATTCCCATGACTTCATTGTGCTGTCCTGAACTAGAGGTTTTAGTCCTGTCAGAAGAACTTAATGCTGTCCAATATGAGTCCAGAGAGCCTCTACGGTATGACTTTAAACACCTATGTATTTTCCCTTGGCCCTTAACGGGGACATTGAGCTTTTGTTGAAGTTAAGTAAATAGAAATTGAACTGGGCAACCTTTGGCATATATTCTCTTACAATGTGAACAGGGCTGCTAACTGAATACAATTTTGGTCAAACTTCAAACGTGTAGCTTATTATCATGCAGGAAATGGACATGGTCCCCTTCATTTAAATGATGACTTTTACAAACATAAAATAAATGTTGTACCCACTCAAGCATGTGCATACATGTAAATGTATGAAAAAAAAGGTAGGCAGGGGAAATTATATTCTTATACACCACATAAATTATATGGCTAGGCAATATGATTTATCTTATCCTGTAATAAGAGACTTCAGATAAGAGTATGTTTTAGGATTTCCCATGAGTGAATGGAGTGAACATGGTGCATGAATTAACTGAATAGTATATAGTCAGAAAGTATTGTACAGAAAGAGCATCTTTAGCATAGAAAGAGATACAGCATTGTGTCAGCATTGTTGGATAGGAGACTCCATACCTTAGCCCCTAAAGTAGTGCAGCTATCTAAATTATCTGACATTGCGATTTTAAGTACGCACCTACCTTATAGTGTATTGCAGCTACAATAATGAGTATGTATGTATGCATTCAAAACAAATTATGCAAACGAGACCCATTCTGGGGATATACAGACAACGTTTTAAATTCCTTTCATTCTTACACATTTTCACTGATTGCAACCAGGCGGTGTTGGCTAGTAACTATATTGTGGAAATTTGCCCTAAGCTATAGGTTATGTACATATACATTTTCTGTCAGAGTTCATCATTAAATTTGATCTCTCTAGCTGCAGCTTGCTTTAAGAGGAATTACTAAGCACTTTTTAAATAAAATACACTGCAGATGGATGCATGAACTTCTAATAAATAATAAAATATACCTAGTCCAAATTAATTTTAGTTTTCTACAGAATCGGTCACATTTTGGCATCTGACTGCTTCAAACCTTGTAAATACAGCATGCTGATTCAACGCCGTTGGCATTGGATACTGATGTCCATTGGGTTCTGGGTTATGTGCCATCTTCATCCATTCCAACGCTTCCCTCTTGGAAACCAATAAACAGGCTGTCAAGGTCACAGTAAAGAACCTAATTAATGGCAGTTTATTTTTTATTACCTTTACCGCTATTTACAAAAGAGATAGCCATCTTAAAATGTCAGCTGTGCTGACCCTTCTAGGCAGTGGAAAGAAATCTGTCAAGCCCCAAAATGCAAAAAATCCTTTGTGCCATATGACACCAAGAGTACATGTAGGCCTACACAACATAACAGACTTGTTTTTATTATGATATATCTGCATTTGTAGGTTTCTCCCAGAATGAAGCTTCTTGTTCTGATCTGAAGTGGAAAGGAAACAAATCCACAGCATTCAATATTCATTCTTCCCATCTATTAACATGTTGGGCATCCTATTACATTTTGTCCTATTTTCTATCAAATGGGCAACACCAGCGCCAGGCTTTGTCAGTCCCAGAAGCTATTGTTGGTGTCTGGGATGGCTGCCTAAGAATGTACCCATACAGGCAGTTGACTCCAACTGAATTGGGTCTTTGAGGGCCAAGCAAACATCTTGGTGAATACTTAAAGTGAAGTGCTGACTACGTTTTGTTGTGCTTACATCTTGAAAATCTATCATCGTATTTGCCTGAATTCTAGTTTTCCCTGCCTGCTGAAGCTGTGTGGGGGGTGGGTTAAGGAAATGCACTCATGTAAGTGAAGCTGAAAATCCTCATTGGTAGACATTCCATAAAATTATGATGATTTTCATTGACAATATTTTGACTGTTTAAGTCCATGTTTAGCAGTTAAACTAATTTATGTTTTAGTCATAAAGGTACACAAACAATATGATGACCTTCATAGATTCAGTCTCATGTTTCATCCCACAGGATGCTTAAAGATGTTTTTGGCTGTCCTGTTCCAAATGACTGCCATGCATTGTGACATTGTTTCACATAAAACATATGCAATGAATCAGTATGGTATGGTACTCTCCAGAGATCTTTAAAAACACATCTTGGAGAGGTTTGTCAACATTTAGCCTTCATCAGAGCAATGCTTGAGTTGCACTTGGTAGGTGGAGTGAGCAGGAAAAAGCTCACACAATATCTAAGATATAGCCTCAATCATGATGTGTGATACTGATATCAACATATTGTTTTACATGTTGAAAATGTTGTTTACAGTCACGTTACAGTAAGTTTGCTATACACAACACCAAGATAAATGTGGGTAACTTATTAGTTATCTTAGCAGGAACAGTACACTTATTGTTACTAAGAAAATGCTTAAAAACTTAAAAGGTTTTATATAAAAATTTAAAACCTGATTTTTTCAGTTATCCACAGAAATACCAAAGGTTTGATTTCATGTAATTTAAATTAAACAACTTATCTTACTACCATTAACTTACTATCTTTGGACCCTTTTTACTGTCATGGGTATATATTGGTTGCCATTAAAACTGACGTCTTTTGAACACTTTTATTTATAATTAGTTTATAATTTATAATTAAGTTTTTAGAATTTTTACAGATTACATATTTTTTATTTAATAATTTAAATTCTATATATTTGTTTCACCAGGACTTTTAAACAATTTATATTAAAGTGATCAATTTCACAATGTCAGGATAGAGTAGACATCACATGATTTATGTGAAACAGGTTGCTTCAACCAGCAATTGGAAAAAAAAAACACGTTCTTCCATTTCAAATTCATTTGTTAAATAAAACTAGGCCTAGTAGTAGCCTATCTGATGACCCTTTGGGTGAACATCTGCTTTGGCTGGTGTAACCCAAAAACCAACTGAGGGAACACAGTAAACAGCCCTCAGGGGGAGCTGTCTAGCAACCTCATCAAACCTAACTGAAATGAATCACTTCACGCAACAAGCACGTTGGCCAACCTTCTACCACATGTGTAGTGGCTTGATGTATGACTCCTGGGATCTGAGTTTCACACTTGCAATGTATTTATCCACAGACAGTGTTTTAGATCCTCTGCTTCAGGGAGGGAAATATTAGTCTATTTCATTATACTCTAACCGCACATGCAGACAGATTATATACAGTAGATGAGGATTTATTTTAATTATAAATTGCACTTAACTAATTGTTGTGTCTTTGCTAAAGATTGATCTTTGATATAGTCACAATAAGAATCATGAGATAAGAATAATAATCATACTGTAATGCCTATAGGGGCAAGTCAGGCTAGGTCTCAATGAAGTAAGTATAGGCTGAAGCTTACAGTATTTGCCCTTAAAGTATACCACACATATTCTATTTTCATTATCTAGAGGACTCATCGTTGAATTTTCTACTCTGTTGTGTTTCTTTAAGAAAACATTTGTCATTGCGCTCTTTGTTCAAATGTAGGGATTATTTAATCTCTACATGTGTCTGCCACATGTATGCTGAATACTCAGCCTATGAATAACCATTTGGTAGTTTTGGTATGTAATCAAAAAAAGTGTGTTGCAAACTACAAACTAAAGTGTAAAGACTCTAGAGTGTTATGTCAAGAGAATCCCAAATATAACACAATCAAACTGAACACCTACTGGAACAAGCATGCATCTGTGGAATTTTCCACACTTTTGAAGACTTCCCACATTTTATGAAAAGCGGATGCTTTCTCAGAAGACTGACATATTGGGTCATCACTTTAAGACTAACGGGAATCATATTCTTTCCGTCCTAGTCCAGGTTCTGTTGTTATGCATCCTGCAACCCAAGTCTCTCTCTCTCTTTGATGAGGTGTAACTCATGTTTCCATGTCAAAGTGTTTTATGGACAGTTGGAGCAAGTCTGACACCATGCGCTCTCTCCCTGGGGACAAAAAGTCCTGGAAATGTGATGTGTTAGCTCTCTTTAACTGTATGGCATATAGCATGAAGTCATGTTGCAAGAGAATTGCCGCTTCTATACACAACTGTATTTAAGTATTTTCCCATGCAGGCAGAAACATTTAAAAAAATTAAGCTCACTGCAGCTATTACAGTATATGCGGCTATATGCATGCTATATTATTAAAGGCTATTCTCTCTTGAAACAATGGAATTTCTGTTGCTAATCAGTGTATCAAGTAACTTGCCAAGAACAAATGTTAGTAGCCAATGTTCAGTGCTCTGGAAGACAGCTATTGTGTGCAATATAAACAGACTACATTAATATAGAACACATTGATTGATTTATACATGGATGTACGTAGCTCGACTTTGATGTCGGTGAACACTGTGTTTGGCTATACAGCAGCATATGAATAACTTGTTATCTCTTTCAACTAACACAAAACTGTGCCCTATTTGGTTTTGGTTTGACACTCAACTTGAGTGTCTAGTTCTTTCATGACCGAAAGAACTACATCACGGGTACAAGCGGCGGAAATGGGTTTTCTCAGGAGGGTGGCTGGCATCTTCCTTAGAGATAGGGTGAGAAGCTCGGCTATCCGTGAGGAACTCGGAGTAGAGGCGCTGCTCCTAGGGTGGTGTTCCAGGCACGTCTAGCTGGGAGGAGGCCTCGGGGAAGACCGAGGACTAGGTGGAGAGATGATATCGCCACACTTCCCCAGTCAGAGCTTGCTAATGTGGCTCAGGAAAGGGACGTTACCTGCTGGAGCTGCTGCCCCCGCGACCCGACTACGGGTTAGCGGATGAAGATGGATGGCTGGATGGACTCAGCTTGCAAGGTCTACTCCTTGTCCTACTATAATACATGTCCCTCTGCTGCCCAGTTCACGCATAGATTAACAAAAGATTAAGAGTAAACTTAAGAGAACAGGCTATGGTCCTGTGGATGCTATTACGTAATTGATGAGGGATCCACCCTTTGTTGTGACATAAAGCAGGCTGGTAGTGCTGTTTCATGGGGAGCTGAGAAGCTGAGATTCCTTTACAATGCAATTGAGCCTGTCTATAGGGCTCAGAAAGAGCAGCATTCCAAGTGAGAAGAAAGGTCAGTGCCTCTTTCATTAAACTCTTCTTTCCACTGATTAATGCAAACTTGTAAATAAAACCAAGAGCCACAGCCTTTGTTTCCTTCTACTTATACAGAAGAGACTGATTGGGCCTTAATTGAGCCAGGAAATATCTCAACTGCCATGTCAATTATTTTGGAAATGTCCTCCATAATGGATGTTAGAGTTTGATACTGACATTAAACCGCTGTGGTCTGTGGAGCTTTCCACAGCACGTACAGTACCAGAAGCCCAAACAGACATGCGTCAGCCTCTGTGATCACAGAAGGAGCTCGGCAGCCAGTCTTACCATGCGATGGCACGCAAAGCGTGTTTACAGATAGCTGGCTCTGTGAGTGTTGGCCATGGTGTCGGCCATCTTGTCAAGTGCTAGAAGTGAGATGTGGTGCGTGGGCCAGCTGTGGCTGATGGATGAGATGTTCAATATGGTGTGACAGAGAACAACGGTTCCACTGAAGGAACCGGTCATTTAAATGGCCCCTCTATTCCTGTCCCCATCCCACTGGGGCTGATGTTACCTCTCTCATACACAGAAGCATTGGTAGTAATATGGGAGGTCTTCTGCAGTGGGCATGTGCCAGAAGATCTGTGTCAGCAGAAGTGGAGAAACAGAAGCTGCGTGCATTGGCTCCTCCAGGTTGTAAAGTCTTGTTACTGACGCTTTCCGGTGCTCTCCCTATTGGGAAGTATAATGGGGTGCATAGCCTGCTGGGCCAATGCGATGAATTACAGCATCTAGCGGGCCCCCTTGTTTGGATATATGTTTCCCAGACCCTGTCAGAGCTTGACCACATAGCCAAGAAATGCTGCAGAAAAAACAACCTAGCAAATGTATAATGTGTCACGGTGATAAGATAAACATGCTTTTGTTCACTGCAGGTCCTGTTGCACTGAAACTTCACTTCTCGCCATTCAATTCCATTGATTCTCGATAAAGATTGATTGCATGTACAATGCTGATCACTGTCTATATATATGTTCACAAGTTATTCCAGGTTGTCGTTTTAGACTTTGATATAATAATAATAATAATAATAGTAATAGTAATAGTAATAATAGTAATAATAATAATAATAATAATAATAATGTAGATATAAACACACACTTTGTATGTCTGGTTTCACCATGGGTTCATATAACTTTTTAATTGCTCCAATTTGCTTTTGTAAAGCATTATAAAGCTTTATAATGGTTTGACGTGTTGGGCATTAAGAACTATGATAACAGCTTAAGTTTTAACTAAGAAGCTATATAGAGAAGTTTTTCTCCTTTTCACTCAGGTTTGAAAGGTTTACAGTATTCCTGTTCATATTTCCGGGCCAGCACAACTCAGCTATTGAAGTCAGTGTACAGGACCTCAGTATGTGTGTGAATGTGTATGCGTATTTGCGTGTTACATGATTAAGAGCACAAATGCCATAATGCATTTGCCTTTCTGTTGCATTCAATGTAATAAAGGTTGCCCTTTGGAATGTAATGCCGCAATACTTTCCGTATCGCTGTACCACTTTCCAGAGTTTTATCTTGGTGGAGGAATGAATTAATCATAAGGTTTTGGTTTGATATTAAATCCGGTCTTGCATTAGGAAACAAAATGGACCATTTTGAAGTTTTTGTACAATAAAAGATTACTTTATGGAATCGGTACTGCTGTAGCATTGGCAGCAGGAAGCACATAGTCCCTTGAAACGTCTGTCTTGAAGGTGTGCTTTAATTAATTCTCACGCAAACAGCAGACAGAGATCATGGAACATATGTGCGCATGGTATCTAGCATGTTGCATTCGTCACTATTTGTTTGCTGAGTGTCTAAGTTTACGGTTTGCTTCTGCACCTGAGTAGTAAATGTGATGATACATGGGCATGTACATAACGTGATGCAATTCCTGCACAGTATAGCCACATACCTTAAAGTGGTTAGTTGGGTGAACGATAGACCACCAACAGTCGTAACTATAACTTTCCTGTGTTCTGTAATAAAATGTGGGCTCTGTTAAGGTGTCTATGCTCTGCTGAGTTTACATATTCACATCCAAGCTTACAGAACATCGCTGCCAGGAATATGGTCATTCTGGTGACTCAATGTTAACTGATATGCATGTGTTGGGCGAGGACTGCTATATCAAGCACTACCCAATACTGCTAAGGCAATTCAGAAGTAGTTTCTTATTAAGCAGACAATAAGCAGGCATGTTACTGTTAATTTATATTGGCAACATTTCTTGCACGTTGGTTTTAATCCTTACAGTATGTGGCCATACATACTACTGGATAGTCAAGTCACCTTACAATTTCACACAAGTACTGTAATCTAATCTGGCATCTTGGCATTATAACAGATACTGTATATTGTGAGTCATAATTATGGAAAGCACAGACCCCCAGTCTGTAAGTGAAAAGAACAATAATACATTCTGTCTGAATGGTTTGTTAAATAAGCCTATGATATGAGGTTTCTGTCTGGCTGTGTTATATATCAAATTCAAATTAAAGTTTAGTTGTCTTAGCCACTGTTAAAATGAATATCTAACATAGTGGCTTAGAAACACTCCAGTAGAGTGCAAGGTCACCACCAGTGATGCACAGTACAGCACAGCTCTCTCGGACATTCAATACTGTAATAACGAGTGACTGCTCTAAAGGTTAACCCAAGGAGTGTTACTTGCAGGTATTTAACATGGTGGGGCTATAAAATATATAGTGGGAAGGTTTCAGTGGTGCTGAATGTGGTGCCAATGGTGCCAATGTCCAAGTCCTTGGTAGCATACCAAGGACAAGTGAAAACCATATATTATGTTTGGTTCATTTGTTCTCCAAATGTGATGGGGAATTCAGAAATGAAGAAGTTTTTCTTGACCATTTGACCATCTGCCACTGGTGACTACATTGTGTGTGTGTGTGTGTGTGTGTGTGTGTGTGTGTGTGTGTGTGTATTGACCAATCTTACCTGAGAGACAGAGAGGAATGCTATCCTATCAAGGGGATCAGTAAAGTATCACACTGCAGTAATATTTGTAACGGAAGATGCATCAATGTTTCTAACATCCCTGATCAACCACATGAACCGCTTTAACATCTGCTCGGAGGACAATGGCTGCTATGTTACCTTTGTGTATAGCATCTGTTTTTCAATGCACTTTACAGATATGCTATGTTTGAATTGGCTTTATTCAATGATTGATGATCCTTATCTGGCAAACTAATCAAATTTATCCCTGTAAACATATGTTCGCAAATGTGTGCTCACAATCACGCTCGTAATAGTTTTAAATTTAATTTAAATAAATTTAATTTAAATGCGTTATACATTATATTCAAATTAACAAAACACCTACATATTTTTTCATTATAAGATTTCATTTTAGGCTTAGTATTGCTCAGTTTCCATCATAATATTGTTTCTAGCCCACCAAGGAATTGTGGTCAACTGCTTATTATAACTAGTGTGAGTGATAGTTTGATGCAGTTATAGGAGCACGATTTTCCATGACATTAGTTCTTCTTCTAAATAAAAATGTGGGTCTTCTAAAGAAGGAATGTCCAGAGCACTGAACATTCCAGCCTTTGGCATGAACATTTTTGGAAGACAGCTGAACCAGGTTGTACCTAACTGCCAGTTTAGATAGTATTGATGAACTGAGCTGAACCAGGTTGTACCTAACTGCCAGTTTAGATAGTATTTATGATCTGAGCTGAACCAGGTTGTACCTAATTTCCAGTCCGGATAATAATTAACTGAGCGGTGAGCGGAACAGTCAACATTTTTTGGAACCTTAAATGTGCTCACAGAAACTGATGAAGGATGAAGGATAGAATGGAGATTATATGGACATTTCTTCCATTTTACTAATCAATGTAAAATCTTCTTAAAAGGTTACTGTTTATGGTTGCTACATTTGAAAAACATCTGGTGGTTGCCATCTACAGTAATATGCAATGGCTAAACCTGGTGGTTGCCAACTACAGTAATATGCTATGGCTAAAAGTATTTAATAGAAACGCTACTGATTTATGTCGTTGTCATTTTTTTACTATTGTGTCTGACATGCATTATTATTTCTATATAACACAACACTTGAGTATAATACTTCTAACGTCCAAATATGACATGCTACTCAAAGCTAGAACAGCTATAGTGTACTGTGATAGTGTTGTGTACAGTAATGTACTAGATTAATGCACCATTATGGTCTGTTCTTCAACTTAGTTATCCATAAACTCATTAGACACAGTGCTGGCTTGTTTTTGCTAAACATGACTGCAAATCAAGGTTGTCCTGTCAAACAAAGGTTAATTTTGTGCCGTGACTCCCAGTTATCATCTCTAACCACTGGAGGCTGTAGCATGCCCCTGGCCCGGGGGGTCGTTTTGCAGGAGGTCTTGACCCAAGTGACTGAAGGTGAATGTCTGTACACACAAAAGCCCTTGACCTGCTGTCAACTGAAATATGCTGACACTGCTTCAGGGCGCTAATCTATCTGCTGAGGAACAGAGCTGCGCTGCCCTCCTCATCTGTGAAACAGTTCAGCATTGGGAGGCTGCTCCCTTCTATCAAGGGATTCTTTAGTCAAACACTTGTGTAGATGTAAACTTGCCAAGCATTTTCACTATTGTAAATCAGGACGGCAAATTCTGCAATGAGATTCAAGGGAAGGTAACCAATTTAAACCTTATAACGAATACATGCGCATAAATGTATTTGTATTACTGTAACATGTTAAAGTATTGCACTGTGACCATTTTTCTCAAACAAAAGGATATCATGTAAAATACAGAAAAAGGCTAAATGGAGGAATTGTCTCCACATGTCTTGTCAGGTAAACAAACCACCCTCCAGGGCAGCTTGACATGGTTTCATAGTCTCAATGAGTGCTGAGGTCAGACAAGCAAGCAGATCCTGATACATTTGTCTTTGGCAGCCTTTGCCAAAGACAAATGTCATAAAGTGAACAAAGCTGCACCAGGTTATACATATTGTCCAACCATGAAGGACATACGTGTTCCTCAGCAGAGAATGGTGCAATGTAATTTGCTCTATTGATTGTAAATCATGCTAGATGTGTGCTGTCATTAGGTCAGAGACTATAGGCCCCATACTGTAGGACTGGAGCAAGATTCTGTGGAGCTTGGTAGATTGGAAACTGGCATTTGTGGGCTTAACACACTTGATTTCAACACATCTGTTAGGGGTCTTGATGCGCTTGAGGTTATCCAACCTTTTGGACCATTACTTCCAGCTTGTGACTCCCTTCACCTGCATTTGTGGAGGTTGTAACAAACTTTTTGCCACCTTTGATTAATAGCAGGAAAACAGCATACATATTTTTGAGTCATCTAATCACCAGTGAAAATGTCACACATTATAATATAGTCATCAAAATTACATAGATAAACAAATGTTTTAGAGGTTTCCATTCAGGGGGTCCTGACCCCCAGCATTGCACCCCAATCCCCCACCAGCATGGAGGCTGCAGGGGTGGGGCACAGCCTCCTTGTTAACCCACGGGACCCTAAACAAACATCCTGAAAATGTATCAAGCACTGCAACCATTTATATTCTCCACGATTGCGTTGCCTCCATCCAAATTGACCTGGGAAAGCCAAGAAGCACAGTAGCTGCTAATGTCTGATGCAGATTAATTGGGTGAGGGTGGGGGTACAGTATATTTGTTGGATTTATTTTACCATGCAATGCTGATTTCCTTAAAGGTACAGAAACTGCACGTTTCTCTGGACGTTGGCAGGTGGTATTTTCTCCCACATCTGTCAATGAAAATCTCTGAACATTGTTCTTATAGTGGAGGAAATCACGTTGTCATGTAGTAGGTCACAAGTAGCAGGTACATTATCAAATTAAGTTTATATATAATTAGCGTATCATGACTTTAGTATGGTATAGTTTTATTCAAGTTGACTTACATTTATATTTGATGCAGTTTAATGAGGTTAATGCTGTATAGGTTCACAAAGTGAATTAGTCTCATCTCAAGAAAGAATACATTAGCAAACAATTATTCTGAGGGAAGTAATTACATATTTAACTGGCAGCAAATATGAGATGCAAAATTGTGAAATGTCACTTATGTAAATTATGCTCGTACAAAACCTTTTCAAATATTCCTGTGCAGTCTGAAAATAATGTCTGCATTTAGTTGCACGTGTGTATTTGCTGTTCCCTATACAGGTAAGAAGAAATGTGCTTGTTTTTATTAAATCATATTCACTGATGTTTATGAACGATTTGATGATTTAGAAAAAGCTGGTAATATACAGTAGGCTTACAGGAGATGGGCTGTTCATGTGTGTAGTGGAAGCAGATGTTGTGTGGAATGTACACGTGGAAATGCTGACAGGGCTTAAACCTATACAGTAACAGCCACATAGCCAACAGTCCAACACAACAGAGTTTCTTTTTCCTTTTGGCGGGGGTTAGGAGGGGGGTGGAAAGTTTTCTAAGGCATGCAGGCTTAACAGACAGGGGCTTCACATATTTGGATACATCTTATGTTGATAACGTGATGATGTGTGATGTTGTGCTGCCCTTCTTATTGATGATAATACACGTTATATGCATATTCTTTTTTTTTCTGAAACAGTATTCTGAAAATACTGTTAATAGTCCTAATATGCTTTTTCATTTTCAGATAACTTATAGTTTGTAGCTTATGTCACGTGTATTATATGTGGTGTGGTAAACTGAACAGTCTTTCAAGATATGTAAAGTCAGCAGAGGCATTACTGTACATCTATATACAGTATAACCAACATGTATAGCACCTGGACCTGTCTCTGCATAGTACACAAGAAGCTGAATCACCTAAGCACTAATGCACATCAATATTAGATAGCTTTGTTTCAATAGTGGGAGTTTGTTGTGATTTGAAAATAGAATCATGGAAACCTTGCTTGAATACCTCTGAGCATCAGTCTCTGTAGGCTGCGGATTTCCTTCTGCAAAATCACTTGGCATGCTTATAGCTTCTGCACTTTTGTGATCTCACTTGATTATTTTTGCTTGCTGTTGGCTTCAACATCATGTTCATATTTCCAAAGCTTCAGAACAAACTGAAAGAACTTTAATGAAGAATGCTAGTGACAACATCCACACACTCAAATAACATCGGCCCACCTTTCGATGATTCACATCTATGACAATACCATTTTATATGATATTACAAAGTGGTATACGGGCTGTTATTCTGCAATCTGATGTTCTTCAGACGTTCTACAGTGTTAGATCATGTCTTCAGTGAAATATCTGTGGTCAGCCTTATGGCATAATAATGTAGATGCTTACGTCTTAGTAATAGGCAGGTTTTCTCCACGTCATGTCTGAGGCTTTAAGACTATTTCCTTTATGCATGTTTGTAAAATCACTGGAAAGAAACATGCACCCAGCCATATTGAGGTTCAATTGATTTCCATCTTGAGGTTATTTTATGAATGACATATAATATCAGAGCTGGGGTATTGAAACATTTTTTGTGGGGGTTGGGAGTGCAAGGTGTGTCTTCACATGTGGTTTCTGAGATGTTCATTTGTCTGAAGAACCATCGTTCTATATAAGGTTGGGTTTCCGTATGCATTGCAAGTCCTTGAGCAATGATATTGGCAGGCTTTCTGTGTGTGCACTGTGCAGTCATTTTTGGTGATAAAATGTTCCTGACAGATGTTTTCGGTATTTACACTTTCAAAATGACGTGGAGTCTTTGACAATCCATATACTGTTCTTAAGTGTGGTTTAGAATGCAGGGTATAGTTGATTAAACTAATTGACTCAGGTAAATAAAGGAGAATATTTAAAAAATATTCTATTCTATTATAGAATATTTTCTGATATGGCTGGTGTTAAACAATTCTTCCCGGAATTTCTGAAAAGTGCTAAAGATTAAAGGTTGTTATATCAATGTATTTACATATATCATCACAAGAACATGAATAACATTAATCTGGGTGATTTATAATTGCTATTTACAGTGACAGCTAAAAACATTTAGCTAAATATAAATCCTGATGATATAACTTATTAATAAATATAACAATAATTATTTAATCAGTCATTCTTTTTGTAAATAATTGGTATATTATATTGTACAAACTAAACTGACCTACAGCAAATGAAGATGATGAGACGGCCGGTAAACTAACGATAGTTGCAAGATGTTAGCGGCTGTGCGAAACAACTTTGTCATCAAACATATATAAAACATGAAGAGTATGTAGGCTACACCTGCTCAATGAATAATGCCTTGAGATATTGAATCATAACAGATGATTCAGCACTACATGAATAATGAAATTGACATGACTTGATCAGAAAGCTTTGTAAAGGGGAGATTTGTGGTGAGAAACATTGACCATTTGACCACCATGACCACCACACACAGACCATTAAGAAAATTAGATTATGTGTCAAAAGCAGAGCCAGGACCCAGTTGTATGAAATAGATCGATGCTCTCACTGTGGAAGACACAACGCTGTTGTACTACAGTATGTGAAAAAGCAAACCTGATCACATTACATTAGTTACAATATAACAACTTGATATGCCCAAGTATTACTAGTGACCCACTACGTTATTTTGTTAAGAAGATAATACAAATCCCACGATTGAAAGGGAATAGGATAAAAGTAATATGAAATAAGCCTGCATATTTGGACATGTTAGTTTCAATCAAAACATGCTCCCCATGTCAATCATTCCATGACAAGGTTGTAGAGAAGAGTGCACTACTGCAGACTTTTTATGAGGTTTTAATAATATAATAATAGTCAGTCGTGAAGTGGGCCGGTCTAAGACATGAAACTCCAGGGCTGAAAATGACTCCCTCTCCGGCCCTGGGTATATCACTAAAACTACATGTGTGATATGAACGCTGTGGCTGACCACAGCTATGAGAGAAGAATGGAGATGCAGTCGCCTTCTTTAATCCAACGTTGTTGTATTTGAGAGAAGAGAGCTACTGCTTACATCATGTCATAAGTGCGTTAGGTAGGTCGTCTGTATGGCTGTAGACATGTTTCAAGACTCTAACCTGACACGCCATATATATTGTTAGTCCGTCTTCACACCTAATCCACACCCGTAGCTATTAGTACGACGCTGATTGATAAGTTCAGTTGGTACTCGTCTCGGACTCAAGTTGCAAGGATTTGAAGCTCTCAGACTGATTCATCAGCAAAGTAAAAACTTAAAATGGGAAGTGACAGATGTATGTGTGAAATTGTATTAAAAAACATACAGTATGCACTGTATGTGTGCATGTGTGTATGTGTTTGTCTTTCTTTGAGTTGGATATCATATTAGGTGTAGGTGACTAAATTATATTAGTTACTATGCAAATTGTCTGGGTGAATATTGAGGTTAGCTCATTTATCATTGCTATGTTTTGAACTCCAGCTGGAGATCCGTTTTAGATCACAGCCAGGAATCTTCTCAGGGACAGAACCACTGCCATCAGACACAGCCACATCTGGCGGAGAAAATAAAGCCTCTGTGCTGCATGTGTATAAGTGCTCATGGTACTACTTTACCACTAAATATTGAATGGCTACAGTGTTAGGTATTGTGGCATGTCCCCTGTGTAAATGTGTGGTTAGTGATTCTAATACAATACACTTTAGTCAAATTCAGCAAATATCGTATCGCTAGCTGTCTGTTCTGTGTCTGAGTAAATCATATGTAGGTGTTTCTATACTTTTTAAATGGGAAAACAGACAGTTCCATAGGCTTCTGAGGCCTATGGAACTGAAGGAAGTGGTGTATTTGTTTTAATGTTGAGTTTAAATATCAATAATCTTTCTCCAGCATCGCTTTCAAAAAGAAAATAATCTTTAAAGGGGACCTCTTCGATCCACACAGATCCAACTGCTTAGTGCTCTGGTGTGACTTGAGGGTAAGCAGGTTTTAAAATAACAGAAAGGTAAATTCCGGTTTGTTAAACAAGGTTTTGTTCAATATTTCACAATACATTTATAAATTACACCATATCAATCTATTACCAACCATTCGTGCAAAAAACTAAATAAAATGGCCCCTCACAATGAGGGTTTGAACGTTTAATTATTTGATATCAAGTTTTATTAAGTGACTGTGCTTGAAGAAAAACACTTCCAGTAATCATTAAAACGATAGCCCAGCCTTATTCTCTCTTTCATCAGACATTCGGACTTCCCTCTGCAAATACCAAAAGACTGACTATAAAAATGAAACATGTTTTCCCCGATTGAAAGCTGATTGTGAAAGCTATCCTAGAACAAAGTCTGACCATTAGTGTATATTTCTATCTAATATCTGGTTGTGTTGTTTCTTGAAACGTAATATTTCACTGTGTTCTATTGTAAATTGCAGCCACATTTGGATTTAAATTATTTCATAAATGCATGCGCTTCATGAATTTTCATCCTAATTTCACCCCAGAACATTTTAGACATTATACACTTCTCAATATATAATTGTCAGTACAGTCTGTTATTTATTTTGGACAGTGTATATTTGATCGTATCAAAGAAAAAATGCATCACGGTAATATAAAACCCGTTTCACAACTGTTTCACACTTTTATACTGGGAATCAACATAATTGTTGATTAAAATTACTTTTTAGAAAATGACAAATCATAATATTACATTGATTACATGTACAGCACCAGACACTGAAACGTATTTGTAGAAATATGTTTTTTTTTTACTAAAAGTATCAAAACCCGCCTTTTTCTGAAAAACCCTGACTCATACTTTCAGTAAATACATCAAAGACCTGGGGGGAATCCTCTGAAACAAAGTCTATGGAATGCAGATGATGGGACAAGTATATGCTTTAGATTATAATTTACATGTTTCTCTATAAAGGCATACTGTACTGTAGTCAATAATGTTTGGCCTTTGAATAAAACTGGTTATATAAGGATTTATGATCCACTGGAGCTTGCAATAGGGGCATGTTTGTTCTTTTGCTAGATTACTGTAACAAACAGCAGATTGTTCTCTATTGTATGCTCGCTGGCGGTGCTAGCCACACCAGACATTCCAGCCACCTCCATTCATAAATCTTACAGTAGGTTCCCAATCCCAAGGTTCAAACCTGCGGTTTAGTGTACAGATTTTATCTGTAGTTATGTAATTATTAGTAGTAGTAGTATAGTCATTATCAGGCTTTTTACAGTGGCTGTCCCAGTCTCAAAGGAGACCAAGTGTGAGGACTCTTCCATATACTGTATAAGGACAAGGCTATTGTATCACCCATGACCTCCCCTAGTAATTAACTCCCAGGTAGAAATGGTATGTACTGTAACTGTTAAATTCACAAATCCAGTCATTTCTGCCTTTCTGTCTCGCCTTTGTCCTATTTGTTTTGTGCTTGTCCTCATATTTATTGTCTCTGAATGAGCTTGTTGCTATATTTGCTGGCAGCAGTTCATTTACTGGAATTATGTATGTGTAAACTCTTGTGTGTGTGGATGAGCCACATCATTGTTTTACTGGCAGAACCACTAGCATGTAATTTGTTTAACTTGGATGATCCATTTTGCCGTTCACAGTTGACCTCACAAGTATTTTACTTACTGGATGGGTTGATAAATCAGTTGTTTAAATTGTATATTATTCCCAAGGAGGGTGAAGTATTTGCTACTGAGTCCCAGTGACATGCATTGTCTGGTATTAGGTCATGTTATAGCTATGACCTCCCCGCTGTTGAAGGGGGCTTAACCCACAAGGGGATGTGTGTTATCCATAGGTGTTATCACAGGCTCACTGGTTCTTTGGCTTGATTTAAGATTGGCTAACAGAGCGAGCATGAACTCTTGAGAGCTCCAAGACGGTTATCTTTTCTTTTGGCGTGTTCTTCAAAGGTGTCTCCCCACAGACATAATATGCTATTGCAGCATTCTTTACATCTGTAAAAATGTAAAGCTAAGGGATAAACCCCGTGTACAATAAGATGGAAAGGCATAATGCTACATCCATTATACAAGCGCTCTGGATTTAGTTCTTCTGCTGGGCGTTTTGGCTGAGAGGATGAGGAGGGGTCCTTTGAGACATGATGCTATCATTCAAGCCCAGTATGTAATAAACACTCACAGGTCTACCTCCTGTTTGACTCTGCGTAACAAAGATAGTCTCCAAGCAACCAACAAATATTTGAAAGATGATGTTTTATTTATTATTTGTTGTTGTATTTTATTAACCAATCAAATGACACTGCAAAATGTTACAGCCAGTTGACAAGGACAGTACAAAGTACTTCAGCAGGCAAAGTGTTTAGCGAAGTGTTGTCTGGGCTGGACTCCATATAGGGGCTGGCAGGCTCTGGTCTTTGTCTGGGTGAAAGCTGCTACTTTCCCATTTCCTTCTCCTTTTCTCTCCATCTCCCCACTGAGGCAAAAATGAGTCACTGAGTCAGCAGCTGGTCTCCGTCATTCCTCAATATCTCCCAGGATTCCACTGGGGAACAGCCCACACTGGAGTCCAAACTACAGCGACAACACCACTTCCTCCCTTGCCTTCTATGGACATGCCCATGAGTCTGAGGTGATCCATGACCATCACATATATATGTTTGGGATTTATCCAGATCCATCAATCCTTGGTCTTGGGGATATTTCTGTTGTCATTGTACTGTAGTGGCCACTTCTTTTAAATGCACAATGTTGTTTAAAATATATTATATAAATAACAATTAACATTAATATCCACTATATTACATATTTTCCATGCGGAGGCCACCTACTTTATAATTTAGATAGGCTTAGCAGCAGTATGGGTGTTAAAAATAAAATAACACACATTCAGAAACCTTTTGAATGTATGTTAAGGACCTCCATTTGGCAGATGTGTACAGTAGTTAATTAATGTGTAATTGGAATTACAACGTACAAATTGTAGTGCTGCACCCTGCGATATAGATATAGATTAGTATTTGCCATAATGAGAACATGTGTTCAATTTCTGAGCACAAGGTAATTGGCCAGCCTTGATTTGGCAAATATCAGCACATTGCACATTTCGCAGAATATTCTTGAAATGAATCATTCAGCTCTAAATGTTTTAGGGATGTTGTTTACAGATGAGTGGATTCCATTATTTAATGTATGAACCAAGGTGTTTAGTTTTCTCATTCCACTGGCTTCTGCTGGACAGTCAGTTCTCAGTCTTGCTCCACAACTTTATTTTCTCCTCTCTGTGTGACAGGGGAGGTCCCATGGCATGCAGTGAGATGCAATGGAATCTATTCACCCTTCTGTTTTGTCCAGACAGGGATATCATTGGAGCTGTCAGTGCCTACTGACAGCTCTTTTTGAGTGTGCTGTTTGTGTGGAGGACCATGTGGAAAATGAAGCAGGAATGTTTGGAGACAGTCGGGCCATCTCTCTCCATCCTTTCCCTGTTTTGCTTTCCAGGTGGGACATTGACCACAGACATGCCAACACCTCTCTTTCAACATCTTATTAAGGTGGTTTCGATTTCCACCGTGACATTTCATGCCGTAACCCAAGCATAAACACGTCTTCGTTAGAGAGGAGCTGGTGTTACCGGCTCCAGACCTAGGGGATATCTGGACCGGCAGCAAATGATACACAAGCTGAATAGCCCTGTGTATCGGTGACTGGAAATACACGGAGACACAAGAGTTAGCGTCTTGCTCAGGCCCACGCCAGTTTAATACTGCGTATCAGGAATGTCAATGCTTCATAAAACAC
>JAODTR010031047.1:0-21805 GCA_025399935.1 Amblyopsis rosae | reverse complement strand
GGGGCCGATGCCGGGACGTCTGTAGCTCACCTGTATGAGTGAGACTTTCCCTTATCAACATAAGTTAGCCAATGGAATTTAACAGTGCCAGGCCCCCAGTTCTCTCCTGTATAAAACAGGCCCATTTCTGATATGGAGGTCTCTTCGCTTCTGCTTGGTGGTGTTTATAAGTCACGGGTTTGTTTATCTTACTATGACTTGGCAAGATGTCCAAAATTACAGACAAAATATGTTTACAGCCAGACATGCTTTGTCATTATAAAATATATCTAAAAACACAAATTAATAAATATCATGAAACAGCAAGTCAATTTAACTTCTATTTTTTTTACAGATGTGTGTCAGTGCGTCTCCCTTAACACTTATGTATTGTGCATATACGTACAACAGATGGGTCTTCACCAAATATCTAATAATGTCTTTCTAGTGTGTAAATGGAATGCTTGCTCTATGTGGATTTTAGATAAGAGTCTCCTTTACTTAGATCTAGAACCTTGACATCATCTACAAAACACTATACTGCATTGAAGCAGTAGAGGACCATAGCAAATGTAACTTAGGCAAGATATACCGTTTAAAACCTCATCACTGGTCCTGTGGCTGTATCAAAGGCCTCAGAGATAGCAAGAAGGGACAGTGTTTATTAGAGTCACACTGACTTCAGTGCAAATTATCACCCTTGGAAAACATTTCCCACTTTGCCCATCAAAACATGTGCCAGAATTGAGTGTACATACAGTATATATGAAATGTTCTAGCCATCCTTCTGCTAACCATTTTTTCCCCATGATGTAGAATTATTATTACTAAGTGTGGAGATACTGTCTACTGTCTGTCTACTATCTACTATTCAGAAAAGTTATATCATTAAATCTTAAAATAAAAATAATAATTACATTTTTTTTTATAAATGACAATATACATGTATACATCAACTTTGAACATAGTACTGTTATATAATATGTTCTTATATCAAGCAAATGTTACACCATGATGCAGTATTTAGACAAAATCACCACTATAAGCTTGAACAGAATAAAAGTAATCAAATTAGTCAAAAACCTGTAGAAGCTATACATTCTTTTAGAACTTGATTCTTAACATATTAACAATGTTACAAAGACATTCTGAAGTTCAATTGTTTCGAACAAAGCATTCTTTTTTAATGGGTCGTAACACCATTAATATGTCTGTCTGTGTGTGTGTGTGTGTGTGTGTGTGTGTGCGCGTGTGCATGTGTGTGTGTGTGTGACAGTCTCACAACTATTACGGTAATCTTGCAAAGTCAGCCTTAACTTGCATAACATCTCAGACACAGCTCAACTTGACAGGAGAGGTATTTTAATAAGGGATGGCACTGATATAATACTGAGATCGTGCTGATCCAATTAAATTAATTTACACACGTATGTCTACTATCAAGCATTAATAATGTCTACCCAGGCCACACTATCAGCAGCAGGTTTCTAAAATGCATCTAAATCCTAAAATAGAGATTGGGTGTAATTCACTTTGCAATTTAAATTAAACCAAACCACTCAAATGAATGCACACATCAATGACAACGTAATATTTCCTTATATTAATATAATGTATAGCTTTGTTTTAAAAGCAATGTTCAAGCCTGATGGGTCCTTACACAAAACACAATACCCAGTCTCTTCCTCAGCCACAGTGAGGAAAACAGTTGAATTTAACACTGGAATCGGATGGGTACTCGGTATAGGCAAATACTTTAAAGGCCCCATTCCATGAAAAGTATTTCTAGTTGTTTATGGCATTATCAATGACATTCATGCTAGTTTCTGCTGGATTTTTTAGCAGGGCAACTATGTAACTCAATGACCAAGTTGGATGTTAAACACAGAGGGCTTTGTAGTTTCTCAACAAAGTTCTAGCTGTGCAACAGAAGATTAAAGGTATCTGTTGCCTAGTCCAAATGTACATGGATACATTTTTAAACATGGATTTTCCTGCTTTGTTTAAAAAAAAAAGAATCCTGTCCGTACAGCACTGTTAAAGAAAAATTCTCCATTCACATATACACCCAATTGCATGCTTTCAAGCCTGTGAAGAAAAAAGCCTTATGTAAACAAAGGATAAAGGTGCACACTGACATCAAACAAGGGAAATAGAGGTGTACATTACAAGTCAAAACTCAGTTTTCCCTGTGTACACAAGAACATTGAAATATCTTCACCGTGGAAGGAGTTTTGCTATAACTCATCCTTAGTGATCATACACTGTTTGCGTGTGGATGAAAGACCGAGCCAAAAGCTATGTCTTTAAAAATAGCTGTATGCTTGTGGACTAGGCATGCATCAGAATATATTAAATTATTTGTTTTAACAAGGAGGTGTCTACCTGCCCTCCCCACTGCCACTGGACCAAGCAGCAGGCTGTAAACCTGTCATCTCAGATCAGTACGCTCCCTTGATATATCAGACTAAATTACAGAGATTCAGTAATTGTGAACATGTATAGCAAACAGCTCATTAGACTGTATTAATAAGGCATGTTAATGCCAATTTGCCCTTCAGGTTAAGTAAGTAATGTCAAAGGAGACTAGCTTGAGAATTTTGTTCAAGACTTTGTTTAGAAAATGGTTGCTGCTGTCAAACAACAGCTACAGTAAATGGACTGCATATACAGTAATTTGGTGATACCGGTAATCGTGAATGTACTGTATACCTATAGAAGCATACAGTCATGTGAAAAAGAAAGTATACCCCCTTTGTATTCTATGGTTTTACATGTCACGACATGATAACAACCATCTGTTCCTTAGCATGTCTAAATATTTGGTAAATACAACCTCAGATGAACACCACCACATGACACATTACACCGTGTCATGATTTATTTAACAAACCAACATGAAGAAGCCATGTGTGAAAAAATAAGAACACCTTATGATTCAATAGCTTTTAGAATCACCTTTAGCAGCAATAACGTGAAAAATTTACTATTTTGTGTACGACTCAGTCTTTCACTTCATTGTGGAGGACGTTTGGACACCTCGTCTTTGGTTTGAGGCTTCAGTTCATTGAGGTTTGCAGGCATTTATTTATGCACTGCTCTCATAAGGTCCAACCACAGCATTTCAATTAGATTGAGGTCTGGACTTGAACTGGGCCATTGCAACACCTTGATTATTTTCTTTTTCAGCCATTGTGTTGTAGATTTGCTGGTGTGCTTGAGTTCAGTGTCCTTTTGCATGGTCCAATACCAGCCAAGCTTCAACTGTTGGACAGATGGCCTCACATTGAACTCTAGAATAATTTTGTATACGGATTTCATGGTTGACTCAATGACTCCAAGGTTCCCAGGTCCTGTGGCTGCAAAACAATTCCAAATCATCACCCATCCACCACCCCGTGCTTGACAGTAGTTATGAGGTGTTTGTGCTGATATGCTGTGTTTGTGTTTTGTTTTCATCAAAAACGCTGTGGCGCTGTGCATTATGGCCGAACATCTCCATGTTGGTCTTACCTGTCCAAAGGATATTGTTACAGAAGTCTTGTGGTTTGTTCAGATGAAACTTCACAAACCGAGGCCGTGCTGCAATGTTCTTTGCAGAGAGAATAGGCAAACAAACCATATTTCAGTCTTTTTCTAATTGTATTGCCATGCACTTTAACATTTAACATGCCAACTGAGGCCTGTAAAGTCTTAGATGTAACTCTTGGGTTTTTTGCAATTTCTCTGGGCATTGCACGGTCTGAACTTGGGGTGAATTTGATTGAACACTCCTGGGATGATTGACAACTTTCATGAATGTCTTTCTTGTTTCGCTCAGCCGAGATTCAACTAATTTGCCGAAAATGGTACATAGGGTCTAAAAGGGTGAGGGGTGGCATACCATTGGAATGGGCATCTGGATATATTGTGACAGGTCTATGCAAAGCCAGATGAAAAACATACATGCTGTATTCCAATATCTCCAATATCTATTGCTATGCACCACCTTAGCAAGGACAGCACAACTGATTGTGCACTTTGACACTGTCAGTGTGTTAGCCGTAACAACAACTTGCACTTGGATTCAGTCTTCAGTCATCCTATTCCATCTAAAATGTTTCCATGCCCATAGTTTTTATGACTTTGCTATAATTATTATACTTTTTATAGTAAAATGATTTAGTGAAAAGTTAAACCAATTAAAACAGCTGTCATGCATCCTTAATCTGCTATGATTGGTTCTGAATTAGAAAGAGATTCACAGGCATGTGACCTGGAATATAAACACTTCCAAATCCACCAGAGAAAAAGTGGATAGAGACATCATAAGGGGTTCTTAATATTTTTTCTTCTACATTCAGTTAAATCCCACTCAGACGGGAATTGTGATTAAGAATTGTGATGAAAGATGATTTGCTATTATTTGGATTTCATACTTCTCAATGATGTTGTGACATCCTTACTGATGCAATTGCTTATACTGTAGGTAGAAAGTCTGCGGTTAGCTTTCTTATTATATTAAACTATACTACCATCTACAGTACAGGTAGATTGTTCATTGGCTCAACTTTGTGCCAGGTGATGTCATATCCGTTACTTTTCTTTAAAATACCTGCCTTAGTCACAACAAATGAACCCATTACCTTCATATAAATCCAAATCTGTATTCTATTTGCTAGAGCCTCAGAACAGTTTGAGCAAATAATGTCTGTGCAGTTTGGGTAGCACTACATTGAACTGTTCCATGTGGCAAATATACATAGTGTACAGTACATGAAATGCAATAGTGAGACATGACATGGCAATAAACCATTAAGAATAACTCTTTATCATTGAACATTGTCATTATGAAGGTGGAGGTGGAACAGCAATGTTTATATTTTGAGCTGCTGGGGCAGTTCACTAAGCTCCTCTCTACCATTTTAGTGAGTGACATGGAAAGTGAAGCCAGCCTCTGCTTCTTTTCTAGAGTAGCAATTAGGCACTTGAACAGATGAGAGATGTAATTGCTGCCCAAAGTAACCTCAAACTGCACTCAGACAGCATAGATGTCTATGACCATGACGTCAGCGCTGGCTGTCATTGTCATTGTTTAAATAAACGCCCCTAACAATGAACATATTCTGCATTAATGTATGCGCTGCAGGGTTCAACTGTGCAAGCAAAGCCACAAAACAGTCAGAAGAAGTAAAGGTAAGGTAACAGACATCTAAACAATATTCAGTTATTTTCAATACTATGCCAAGTTGGTTTTATTGGTCAAAATGGTGAAAGGTTGAACTATCAGTGCAATAACAGGACAGTTGCAGAACAATAAAATGACTGTATTGGATGGGTGTTGCACACTAACACTTTCTGTGATATATCCCAACTGCCCATGGACATCATAGGGGAATATAAAATAATAATGGGCTTTCAAAAATACTTCAGAGGTTAAGACTCAGACACCCTGTGTGTGTGTGTGTGTGTGTGTGTGTGCGCGCGCGCATGTGTGTGTCATGTTGTTCAAGTGAGTGTTTGCAATTGCTGAGTATAAACTAATATCAGAGTTGCCTGTTATATTTTTTTGCTTATTTGTTTGCTTTCCTAGCGGCTCTGACCAGACAAAGAGAAACTTGCAATGGAAATCAAAAGTCCCTGGGGATTCAATGATAACATAATAATAAGTTGGGCTCGCCTTGGAAAAAGCTTTGTACCATCAGCCATTAGAGCATTAAATGCACAACACGTGTAATTGTATACTGGTTGGGTGCCGCTGCCACTCTTGGGTTATTTGTGTAGAATATATGTTTAGATATACTGTATGTAATGTGTTTCATGTGCAGTGTGTGTGTGTGTGTGTGCTGAAATTTGTGAAAACAAATGTCCTCTAACGAGGATAATAAATAATTAACCTGAATCCTGAATAACAATGAACATACACTAAATTATACAAATATACAGTGGTTTGAAAGCATATGCTAGGTCTTAGAAACAAACGCCTACACATTTAAAAAAATAGCCCATCACACTAATCGTAAAAATTGTATATTCATTATTCAAACAACTAATCAGCTGTAACATAGTGACCTAACTGTGCTTGAGCAATGCTACAATAACTATTGTCAGACTCACAAATGAATAAATAAACAGTATCCAATTTTTCAGCTGGATGATATTCTCAGAGGAAAACTGTTTGCCTGTTTGAAGTGTTTGGGTCTACCTGTCAGGATTTCATATGCTGACATTGCAATATTGTTTTTGGAGGGACCACAGATATAGAAGTTTAATCCCCAGGATAGTGTTGGAACTTTCAAGCAGTGCAAAGGTCCCCAGCTAAGCTAAAAATGTTTCCATTCATATTTAATGTTATACTTCTATCATTATATAATCAAACACAAACACCTGCATATATAGAATCATAATTTACATTTTAATATGCAAATTCACACAAATAAAAAAACACATTTATCATAGTTTAAATGATTTCATCATCCACTATCTTGTACTGGCCATATGTTACAATCAAAAACCAAGCGATAATATACTGTACTCTGTCTGAGTAGGCATCTGACACTGCACTGCTCACTGCAAAATGCCAAAACATCAGAAACCAATCTAGCATGGCTACAGAATGTGCCTGGCTGGATGGCTGGCTGGCTGGCTGCTGAAGTAGTTCATACGGATTTGTCACTGCAGTAATTGGCTGAAGATGACTGAAGAAAAGGGTGTGCATCTGAAAGCACTTTAATGGCCATGAGAATCACGCAAAGCTCAAAATTGCAAAGCAGTACTATGCTACAGTAGTTGTAACCTTCAGATGACCTTGGATTCAGTTTCTAAGGCTGTTTTATACTTTTCGATGATGGGACGCTTAGACAGACAGTTTTACAGACAGAAGTATATAGATAGAGTAGTTGCTCACCAGTTGTTCTGGGCGGTGTGTTCTCAGGGCATAAATGGCATCAGAGAGTGAGGAGGTGGGATGCCAAATGCTGTTGTCTACAATGGATATTAGCTCATGAGCCCTTGGATTTGGACTTATTAGGTTGATAACCGGTCCATTCTATCACCAGAGGGAGAATAACAAGACACAAAGAAACAAGGTGTTGTAAAAGGGGAATGAAAAACAGTGTGTCATTGAACAGTTTGTGTATGCAGTGGTGCTTATTTGTTGTTAAGGTTTATGTTAAGAAATGTAGACGGTCATTTTCACAATGACTATATGTAATTGGAACTGACCAACAAGGGATCCAAAAAGTGTTCTTGTTTTTCTCTTCCAGATCATGTGACCTGTGGCTTGCAGCCTTCTGAGGACTGGGGAGACTTCTATATAGCTGGCCAAAACTCCTAAAAACATAATATTTCACCCACAAACAATAAACAGTATAATTCAAAATGCATTCACATGATTTTGGTCCATGATGTCTAATCAACCATATTGAAACTGTTATTCTATAGAGACAAATACAGTAGATATTTTTTACAAAACACTATACTGTAGATGTTCTCTTACTATATATTGATGACTGACCTTCAATTATTATATTAATTTAGCAAATGAATATAAAGAATATTCTATATAGCCTTAATTAACTATTGCCATACAGTATATAGTACTCTCTTGATGTTACTTACAGTAGGAATAAGCCATGTGTACTGAATACAGGGCTGTAGGTACTATAGTATACAGTATATGTAACTAGCATTGTGAGTAAGGGTAGACTCTTTCAGTATTGCAAGTCTAATAACCTGTCTTATAGGTCAAATATATTTGTATACAGTATTAGGTATTATTGGGTATATTATTGTATATCAGTCACATTACTGATGTTGGCATGTGTGTGCGTACGTGTGCATGCGTGTGTGTTTGTGTTTGTGTGTTCGTGTGCTATTTTATACTGTAGCAGATGCATATTTCACTGGATGAAATAACACTAACTCGCCCCTCTTCTAGAACAACAGCTGCTCACTTAGAATTGCACAAATATCATTATATTTAATTATGTTTATAAACAATCTATTTTAACACTTGATCTAAAATGTATCAAATGTGTGTCCTCATTATGTAACCTATGTTATATAATGTAAGTAGTAATGTAAGGAATCAATGAAAATCACGTTAAGTCATTAAATGTATTAATTTAAACATAAAATATGGACTGCACGTGGTTTTACTGTTTGTGTGCTTCATTCTACTTACCGTACTCTGATGTGCCTGGCCAGTTTGTGACCTGGTGCTGGGTTTGTGCTGTGCTGGTATTCAAATAGAAGCCTGCTCCTTTGGATCTACTGGAGAGAGACAATCTTATTACTGGAGCTCATTGAAATATATTCCATCATAGTGCTATAATAAATTGATATACAGTACAGGCCAAAAGTTTGGACACACCTTCTCATTCAATGGGTTTTCTTTATTTTTTATATTTATATTATATATAAATTCTTTTGTATATATTTTTCATTTTTGTATATTATTTATTGTATAATCTTTTGCTTCTTTTTTATTCAAAAAAGTGTTAAATAACTGAAAACATGTCTTATATTGTAGTTTCTTCAAACTACAATTTAAGACATGTTTTTAGTTATTTCACAATTTTTTGTTAAGTACATGATTCCATATGTGTTCATTCATAGTTTTGATGCCTTCAGTGAGAATCTACAATGTAAATAGTCATTAAAATAAAGAAAAGGTAGTGAATGAGGATGTGTCCAAACTGTGTGTATGTATGTATGTATATATATATATATATATATATATATATATATAACACAAAATATGATGTTAGTAAATGCAAAAAAACTCTAATTTGTAAAGTAAGGAATACATTATTTAGCTTTGAGGAATATTTAATTAAGGATAGTGTAAATGATTAAAAGAAAATACTGTGAATTACTAAATAACATAAAAATATGTTCTTACATTGAAAGGTTTTAGTAGAGTATAGGTCGTTTATTTATTATGACGGATATTTTGTATGGTTCTACCGCCATCTTCTGGCAACATGTTGTATTGCAAGATATTAAGCGCAGTATAGCATAACTTTACAGTAATATTAGGCATAGTTGGATTCACCACACACACCATTTTCAATTATTCTGTTTCATATATATGTTCCTTTAAGATTGCATTGGGATGACTAATAGTGCCTTCAATATCAGCAGGATAGCTCATAATGATCTACGTTTGGCTGTACATTGTGATACCCAATGATGGATGAGATTGAACACACGTCCTTCTTTTCCCAGTTGTAAAGGCCTTATTATGATGTGCAGCATAGTGTTAGTGATAGTAGGCTAGCTGGCTTTCATTGAGTAGCTACACTAAAATCACTTTGGTACTGTAACTGTAGGCTACTAGCTTATGCAGAACAACAACAAATGTCATACATTGCTATTAATCTAAATTTGACCTTTGAGGCTTTCAATAGGTTACTACAATATTGTTCAACTGACACATTACACAAAAAACAGTTGTTGTTTTAAAATAATACTATTATTTAAGTAAGTAGTAAGTAAGTATATTCATTTAAATTGCCTTATCACCAGCAAAGATGGACTGTAAAGACACCAGTTTTTACAATATCATTTATATACATTGAAATACTAACAGACAGCAACTAAAAGCATAATAATGACAATAACAATTTAAGTGAAGGCACAACAAACTCTAATTACACACAAGCGAAAATAAATATGCATAATGTAATGTCTAAGTGCTTATAGAGACAGAAAGATGACACATGGTCCATACATCTCTCATCATCCTAAATAAGCTACTCACAGACACACTATTCTCTCCCTCAGTATAGGGCTGCCAATGGTTATATCCCCCTCTTCTCGAGCAAATGGGGTGAGAGGTGAGACAGGGGCGGAGGTCCCCAGAGATGAAACTCTTATTACCACACAGCATGAATGGAATCCTCAGTGCACCAAGCCCCTGACAGTATTAATGTTTCATATCTAAAAAGGCTAATGCCCCCTGTGTATACACACGCGCCCTCATTCTCTCCTTGAATATCCGCACAATATCATCACCTCCCCAGATAAGGATGACCTCGACAGTCAGATGCTCAAAGACCTGCTTTTCACTGTCTAAGGAAAAAACAAGAACATAAATGTGAACGCTATCTCTCTCACTCTCCCATACACACCGCATAAACTCAAGAAAGCCGCTCTCTTAGTATCGAATTTATACATTTAGAATATTTCACTCATAAAAGTAAGACAATTACAATGAACATTCAGAGGTATTGATAGAGGGCAAATTAAAAATGAAGGCGTGCACTGTATCCTATGTGAGTATTATCAGCATGATTGTCGGCGATACCTCTACAAATCTACTGGTTTATGGATGAGTCTACAGACTGTGCTCTGACCTTTAACCATGTAATGGATTGATAGCAAAGAGGCAGCAAATCCTCAGCAATAAAGCAACGTGTGTGTAGGAATATACGTAGACACACAGAGCCCAGTGACGTCCACCTACCTTAGAGCAGATAGTGTTATCTTAGACCTGTCTATGGGCAGGATATTACACCTTGGCTGTCGCTGTGTATTAAAACAGTGTATTAAACACTGCTAACAGGATAGTGTCTTTAGACACCACCCTGTATAATGTATTCTATTTAAAAAATAAAAATAATGTGCCTTACCAAAGAAGGTTTTAGATTGGCTGTTCTGGAAGAAGTGCAGAGAAAATATTAGCTGGTAAAACATATCGGATGATACTGCGAATACAATCAATAAAACATCACTCCCTGTCGAGTGACTTTGTTTTTCCCTTATGTTAGAATTATTTCACATAATACGCTACTCAGACTGCACTTAGCCTCAGAGAGGATAGCATGAAAAATGCATAATATTTAAACAATTTATATTGTATTAATAATATATCATATCTCCTATAAAGGAAACCTATACTATATATAGAAAGAGTTCTTATTTCTCACATCTTTCCATGAAGAAAAATCACATATTATCTTTTTAATGATTTTGACATACAGGCCTACTTCTGTAACAGCAACACATCATTCGAACTGAATGATGTGTATTGTTATTGTAACCCTAACATATTGTTATGGCACTGAATTATTCACTTTATGAACTTGAGCACTCACTGCTTTAAGGAAACTAGGGGACCTACCTTATGGCACTTCAGTGCCATAATTTAGGTTCCCTAGGTCCCCTTATAAAGTGCATTTTTACACCTTACACCATTTTGAATGGGTGCTCATGTAAGATATTTTTCAGTGATTTCCACCCTGCTTTAAAGTTACACTCCTCAAGATGTGTCCCAATATATGAATGAAGCCAGCAAAATCAAAAAGCTATTATTGAGAGAGAGTGCTGAGTGGCTTCCACCTCTCCCTGTTCCCACACATAAAAAATATGCCTGAGTGACTGCTTCAGGCATGTTGCATAGGAAATTATTAGAAATACTAATAGGTTTGTCAGATTACACTGACAGGATAATCCATTAGAAATCTATGGGAGAAAGATATGAGAATAATTCAAACATTTCATTGCAGTGATGAAATTGTCTTTCAAGATGTGCAGTATGCATGCAAATACAGCATTGTGTAATATGTACTTTTTTCATATTTATAATTTCTACATATACAGTATCTGAAGACCAATTGCTTTCATTCAATTTCAAACCTATTTAGTATAGAAATAGTAAGAAAAGTTGTTCTTATTAGATATATTTACATCTATTTGATGCTGCATTTGTTCTATTTAGAATATTGTTTGCTTATAATTGACAAATTACTACTGACAAATGTACTACATGTAAGCCGCTTTGGATAAAAACGCCAAATGCCGTAAATGTAAATGTAAATGACAGGTTTATTTGTGTTTCATACAATATGGTATACTCATTTACTTAAAACTCAAAATACAGCCCTGTGCACAACAAATATACAGTATATGCTAGATACAACATTCACTAGTTGAAAAGATTGAAAAGTTATGAATGCTAATTTAATGGTTAAATCTGGCGTGATGTGCAGCATAATGATAAACTAATCTATTTGAAAACACCATCTTTATGAGTTGTTTTTATTTCAAGTAAGTTTAAATAGAATTTCATTGCTTTAAGATCCATCACAAATAAACAAATGTGCAAATGTCTCTCTCTTTGTGTATGGAATTGAATTCTTAATATGGAACTGAGTTTTGAACAATGTATACACTATGTGTGTTTCTTCTGCATAATGAGAAATGAAGCATCATTAAACACCAAAATACAAGGAAAAATCTTCTGCAAATCAGCTAATGCAACACATACAACTATATTCCCAATCTCACTGGTTATGAGTCAGGCTACATGATGTGTGACTCACACACTCTGTCCATAGGTCAGTTTGGTCAGGTCCCCAAATACTGCACCTAGTACTGTACATTGTCTACAGACACACCGTTTGAAATAGTCTGTACAAGCTTGAAAATATGCACATATATATATTTTCTCCCTCTCTGATTCTGTCTCACAGGCACACAAGGTTTAGATGGACACACACAGACACAAGCCCACGCGAGCAAGAACAAAGTCAGAGGAAGCGCTTATGCCTACAAACCCAACCATTGGGAGCGGGGTGGCACAGAACTGCGCTTGTCACTTTCACACAAATAGCCCAATCACTGAAGCTTAGCTGCTCCATCAGGCTTTTTATAGTCAACTTTACAGTGTTCTGTACCTTGTTCAAATTGCTTGTTCACATTAACCCTGTACACACCTGCACTGAAATGTACAGCATGCACAATATCACATAACAAAGGGGTACACCAATTGTTTTCCTTGTAAATCGTGAACGAAAGCATTCACAGCATGTAAAGCAAGATTATTTTCTTATTTAAGAGGTGGGATTAGTCACGCTACTGTACTGTAAATTTCATAGTGTGTGTCAGCTTTTACAGATGGCTGACGTTCCAGGATTTTGGTTTTCAAATATCTAGTCATGTCAGGAAAAAGATACACATTTCAGAGACAGAATGTGTGTTTGTGTGTGTGTGCTTGCATGTGTTGAAATTACAGACTACTGTAGTGTAGAAGCGATGAAAATTCGAAAAATGCAGTACTTTTACACACCACCAGGTGGTTCCAAAACAGTAAATAATCAAAGACTAGTAAAGCGTCTTACTAGAAATACAAAGTCAAAGTCAATTTTTTAAAGGTCTGAATAACCTATTTAACTTATTTTAATAAGTGTGAGGGTGGTAATTCTGAAACAAAAAGGAATGAGATTAAATCAAATATAATTGACTACAGGGTAGAGCAGATTTACTGTAGGACGTTATCGGTAATGTAATGATGGTCTCTCGGAATCAATGCTCAAAGTTTTAGCTGTGAACAAGCAATTCATAGCTAAGCAGACCCAACGTAAAACAGAGCTTATCAGAGAAGCCTGCCAGACTCACTAGAGAACTTTCCCAGACATGGTGTGTGACCTTGGACCAAGGCAGTTACGCGGGCCTGTGTGGGCCTCCACACACACACACAAACTACTCTACTCCTCTGGTAAGATTAAAATATGTCACGCAGTCCTTCATTAAGAAGCACGTGCTCCAGCCAGTCAACCAATCACAAGAGGTTATTTGACTCTGCCAGTCAATTTCAAGTGGGATTAACAGAAAAAATTGTCGCCAATAGTATTGGCAATACTCTAAAGACAGCGCCAAGACTCAAAGTATTTTTGGAAACAGACAATGGTCTACTCATATGCGTCAATTTCTTGTAGACACTGATGTCAAATCAAATGCACAAAACGAAAACAAGGAAACAACAAAGGCCATACCAGGAATGCTAGGCTGAAGAGGCAAAGATATGATTTAAGGAGTTCCCAAGGCAGGAAACGGTTCCATATAATGTTTCCTCCATAAAGGCAATGCACGAATGTTTAGCATAATCCATGTATAAACCAAAGGGATAGAGATATCCTTTATTTGACCGCAGTGTTTGCGGCGGTGCATGAGCAACGTTTTGGAGCTCTAGACTGCATGTGCACGCGTTTTACAGAGAGAAGGGGGAGAAAAGCAATCAGCCGCGGGTGGAGATGGAATCGACCGTTGTATATCTTGATGCTGGACATATTTATGTTTGAGAAGAACCCGGCCTTCCTGCCTGCTCATCAGCTAGCAGTCATGTGGCACTAGGCACACCCCTCCTCAGTTGGGGGTGGGGAGAATCCTGCATGGGCACTGGACTAAAGCGACAGCTCAGTGTGGCTGGTAGCCCACTACGCAAGGACCATCAATATCTGTATGACCTATTACACTGTGGAATGCTCAGGGGCAGAGCCAAACGCAGGGTTTCTAAAAAGTACATGCCTCAACTTGCATCCTTGTTTGGTTTGTCTTGAAACAGCCGAGTGATGCCACTCTTCTCTACTCCTCCCCCTACAACACATTTCTGCTCTATACAGTTGCACTGACAATAAACAATGAGCTGGGGTCCGGGGGGCTGCGATAATGCCAACGATGAGCGTGTCGTAACACAAACACATGCAGAGACAAAGCGAAAGCTCTCTGAATGGGGTTTCGGCTAGTAGAAGTGGTCATGTCAACTACATTTCATGCCTGTCGCTGAAGCCATTTAATCCCATGTGACATTTTCTTCTGAATGACTTGCTTTATCTTTGATGCTTATTCCCTTGTTTCATTTTTCTCAGGCTATACGACCACCAAGATTGTGTGATTTTGTGCCCATTCACACAATATCAGAAGAAATTAAGAACATTTTAATTTAATCTAAATTAATATTATAACATCACAGTATATAATAAAATATCATCTCTATATAATATTACAATCACAGCTGACTAGTTTGTGATATTAACAACATGCTAATAATGTATATAATTCACTACAATGCATTAGACTGCAACTTTTAAACATAAACACAGCTGTCAAAACTGGCCCAGACTAGCAAGTGAATCACCATTTATCTATAATTGTTCAGGCTAGGCATTGAAATACCACTTTGATAACCTTCTGATCACAGAAGGGCAGAAATCAGCGACGACCTTATTAAGTTGTCCAATATATCACGATCCTGCACAGACAGTGTTCTGCATCATGAGACACATCCCCTTATGTGCATGGAAATAGCCCAGCTGGTGTTTTTTGCCCTTACTAGTACAGTTTTTTCTGCAGATGAAACATGCCAGCTTTAATAAATCTGATAAATTACCGGTAACAAAATGTTGACCCATCCATTTTTTGACAGGGAATATTATCCAACATTCTTCTGTTACACAGATCAGCTTCAAACAGGGTTTGACATATACGGTTTGACCATTCACTCCCCAAGGTGAGTTATGTACAGTAGAGCATGATGCCTAACTCACCCAGCTTCTTTATAAAGAAACAACACACTCACACGCAGACACGCGCACGCTTACAGATGCTCAGTGTGTGCGTGTGTGTGTGTGTGTGTGTGAATGAGTGTGGTTTCTTTATAAAGAAGCAGGATCTTGTGTTTATTGTTCATATACTACACACAAACAAATAGTTTTAATAAGTTACAAGTAAGAATTAATTACGTAGTATTACGTAAGGCCCTCCCCACAGGTATACAAACACAGGTACACTTTATACTTCAAAAGCACACAGCAACTACAGTAGGCTCATGCATAAATATGGTGGTATGTTCACCTGAGACATTGTTTAAAGCCCTTGAGCCACACTGCTCCCTCGACAATGAATAATGGCCAGAATGAGAAAATGCATGTTTATAAATAGGCCAATAGGTTTGTGGAGTGTGAGAATATAGGATGTACTCTAAATAGTCCAAAGAATGTATGTGATATAGAGGCAAAATATTTCCTTTAGATTTTTCTTATGCATATTCCGACATTGTGTCCAACTGTACAGTCTAACAGGCCAAAACAAAGTATCCCAGATTTGCTACTGCAAACTGATTTACTTTGCTTGAAAAGGGCAGGGTTAGGGAAATTCAGTGAAGGTAGGGATGCGACTGTGGCGAGTGAGATTAAAGCGGCTGTTCGCGATAACACATAGCAAATATGTACTCACAGCTCGGTAGCTGCCCTTTCCGTGTGCGCGCTGAAAATATATTGGATTTTTGCAGCCCACGCTCTGTATATGGTAACTCAGTGTTACTGCAATGGTGTCCCCAGGCCACCAGGGTGCACCAGAGAGGATTTCCAACAAACTTGTTAGCGGCCATTTTGCAGGCCTGCTGTTCAGTTTTAATATATGTTGCTTGGTCTTGGCATGCATTTATTTACACTAGCGTTTTTGGACTTGGGTTTCATCTTTGCGTTTGGTCGTTTTTTGACATGTGTTATGAAAACATTTCCTTTGAAACTCTTGCGAGTGAATCCTTGATTATTTCACTGGAAAACCATAACAGTCACCATTATATTACCATAACAGAGTGGTGCAGACCACACCACACAACAGTTTCCTAGCCATAGCAATGCGTGTCCATTGTGGAGGGCTGATCTTCTAATGGAGCACCCTAGGGCCATGTGTTTTTGTTTTGATTTGAGTTCAAATATCAACAACCTTTCTCCATAATCCCTGACTCAACCTTTAAATACACATGCTCTGGGGCAACACAGTCTGGCAGGTGAGGTAGAGGATGGTTGCGTCCTTGTGTTTTAAACAGTGTTTCTCCAACTGCTGCAAAATAATCAAATGATCCCTTCATACATGTACAGTGTGCCTGTATATGTGTGATACGGGTGTGTTTTTCCAATAATATCCATAATTTTGAGGCGTTTGATACCTTCACACCTTCAGTCAAAGCCTCTACTTCACCAGGAGACTAAAACTCTTTGATGTTCTGGTCTTTAAATACTTAATCCCAAGGAAAGGGGACATTTAAAAGGCACCTCATTCATTATAATGTTCTCAAACGTCTTATCACACTCCTCTCCATTTCCTACAATTGTGATAACGAATGTGTGTGTGTGTGTGTGTGTGTGTGTGTGTGTGTGTGTGTGTGTGTGTGTGTCATTGGCATGTCAAATGTCATTAAATACAAAGCGTGTGTCTGTTTCTATTAGGTTCCTTCACAATGCAATGCCTACATTCTTCAGACAGTAATGTGACTAACATGACCAAATGTCTCATTAGAACACTGCACTATCATCAGAGGCAGTACTGTATTAGAGTGATGTCATGGTGGTATGATGTTATATCGTCTCACTGATTGACAAGCAAATTAGAACAATGCGCTATCATCAGACACAGTACATATACTGTATTAGAGTGATGTCATGGTGGTATGATGTCATATCGTCTCACTGATTGACAAGCAAATTAGCCGATGAAACAAATTCCCCCAAATCTCGGCGGGCAGAAAAAAAACCTAAAAAAACAGGCCACTGGCTAAATAATCTGCTTCCACTTTCTGTTCGCCCACAGGGGAACATATTGCAGCTCAGCAAATGTCGCATAAAGTGATGAGATCTTCTTAGAGTAATTATATATATGTATATATATTTTATATATATAATTATAATAATATAATATAATTATTACCTATAAATAAATAACTCTTGCTTGATGCTGCGAGCAAAATGTTAACACTCAGAGGGATATATGTCTCAGAAAGTACAAAATAATAAAAGTAAACAATTTAGGATAATTACGAGTGAATCCTCATTTCTCTTCGTGAGGTCTGTCTCAGAAAAGACAACGTGTCCGTGTAGGGATCATCCCATCTCCAATGTCATCGTCAAAATACAAATAAAAAACTATTTTTAATAATTAAAAAAGCTTTCAGAGACAAATAAAAGGGGAACTACGTTGCACAACAGGCCTGGTTACAGCATTAGGACAGTTACACTATTCAATTATATGAATAATAGAATGGTAGGAGGGAGGGTTAAAAGCACCCATTCTTATCTAATGGGAAATGGAATACGTAGGAAGGGGAAGAGTGAGGAAATGAGGAATGACCGTACATCTGGATCACACATTACTAACAGGGACTATTGCTAATTTTCTAAACTATTTTGGTGTTTCCAATGGCTATATCTGAAACTACACCCCACAAGCATCCCATACATTCTCCTTAAGAATGTTTACAATGTTTTTTTGTTAAATGGGTGCTTAAAAACAGTTGAGAATTAGGTTTGGCATATGGTGAATGCTAACGGGATTCTGAGTTCCTTTCTTCGCTGCTCCCTCCTTCGACCAGTACAGTACTTCTACCTCTGTGCACGAGACATCAACAGCAACCAGTGAAGTATTTTCTATAGCTCTTGAAGAGCTTGCCTGCTTTTCCTACATCAGCTTAAGCACAGTCGGCCGCATTCTTGCTGACTTAGCAGTCTCTTCTGCGGATGCTTCTGGAGTTGAACCAAAAAAAAAATACAAAAAAAAATAAATAAATATGGCAGCGCTAAGGAAAAGTGTGTCAAGAAAAAAAAAAGAAAGCACTTCTACCATTCTCGACTTACAGAATGGCACTGGAAGAAATGTTAAGCCCATTGCTGTAAAGTTCATGGTGGGTTTAACGGTTAGTCGCCAAAACAATTGTTCAACACTTATGCATTTTAAGTGTAAAAAGGAGCCTGTATTAGGTTTGCTAATCTGCTGGAAAAACACTAGTCTGTGCTGTCTTGTTACATGGGCTAGAATCACATTGCTGGGCAGTTCAGTTTGGATTTGGCTTAATACAGTACGTTTAATTCCTTGTATTATTACTTGTATTGATAATATATGTATTAAAATGTTTTTTTGTGTAATATTTATTTGTGTATTAGAGTATTTTTCAGATATGCTATAACATGATTGTCATTAAGACCATGACTGCAACAAATGTATTTTTATTTAATCCAATTCATTTGAACAAATATTTTCTTTGCACTTGAAATAAACCACTGTAATCCATTGATGGTCTGATGCTTAAATGCAGCTTCTCTAGCACTACTATACTGCACACGATGCCTTTCTCTGTTGTTACAGCTGAACAGAGAAATGTGCATCAAAGCGGCCACCTCCACCTTCTATGTTCTCAGCCGTCGGTTGCCAGCTGGGAACAATCTGCTCGTAAGGTGTGTCTCTGTGGTAACACCCAAGGTCTCACCAGCAAGCTAAAGCCATTCCAAAACACGGTTCGGATACAGAGAAGAACAGCTTGTACCACAACAAATACATCACTTGAAAGAAAACACATCAATATCATTCTACCATATCATTTGTATAGCGTAGGCCTGTACGTGATACTATTTTAGAAGTCGCATATGAATACTATCTGATCAATTCTAAAAAGCAAAAAAGGTCAATCACAGCACACAATAACCTTGAAATCAACCAAAGTTTAAATCTACAATGTTGTATATTTGTTTTGGGACACATCAGAACCAAAGCGTTTGACAAGCACCATGGACATGGGCTTTCGGATACTGTATTTGAGGCACACCCGATCCAAATTGCTATCCCAATAAACTCATATACAGTATATAGTGCAAGCGCGCCAACAATAGATTGCAGACAGACATATCACTGTGTCACTGTCCATTAGAGTAGCATGCTTGGTTAGCAAAACAGTTGCTCTCCTCGAGGACGGACACATGCAGGAGAGGACTAGCATGTCAGCCACCAACTGCTAATGCATTATGGCCCAGCGGGGATACTTTTGCCTACGGCCTGCAATGTGTGACAACTGCAGAGTCCTGCCTGAGCGAACTAGCGGCGCGAGGGGCATTTTTCTAGCTAGAGCAAGAATGCTATACACATAGGAGGATTACGTCTAAATAAAGCATTGGCAAAGTGTGAATGAATCACTGTGTCACTGATCCCTTAGACTTCCCAGACAAGAGGTCTGCCTGCTCAGAGCTTTCTCTGCCTTCTAACTTCTTCAAATTAAGAATGAGAGCGAGAATGAAAGAGAAAGAGATATATGGAGCGTGAGAGAGAGAGAGAGCGAGAGAGAGCAGAGCTGACGTGCACCATTGCTGTGGCTTACCCTAAGAAGCTTGAATAATCAGTATGTTAAGCTGTCAGGGTGCCTACCGCACGCTTACCAACTCCTGGGCGCTTTTTAATCAGGCAAAAATGCTGAGAGGCACCGGCAAGTGCCAAGCTAATAGACGAGCTTTAGAGTTATCTGTTACACTTCCCTTTGACATCACCAGACGTGCATTTATACTGTAAGCTGCAGACGTCTTGACTGTTTCTATGCAGCGCATGAGAGGCTCGGCTGTGCTAAGATTTCTTTGCATGCCTTTATTGCACCCATAGACTCAACCTATCTACGGTTGGAAAATGTTTCCAAAACTGAGAACACGTCTCAATGTAACCATGCCCTACTGCTGCCAAAGCGAACATACTGTATGTAGCGTTTCTCACAGTCTACTATAGCATCTAGTGTATGAGTAAAACATTGTTCTGTATACATTTTTTTTTATGTAACCAATAACACACTCCTGTCATTAACATAAAACTCCACACACACACACACACACACACACACACACACAAGTGCACGCGCACATGCACACACATTACCAGCCAGTATAGCTACATGTGTTTCATGGCCAAAAAGCAATGCTTACCACTATAGGGTTAGAGAGCACAGCATTCTCCAAAGGTAGAACATGTAATTGGATTGAATGCTATGCATGAAGATAAATGCTGACTCTGGAACAAGCTACTGTATACACAATACTGAAAAACATTTCCCGTCTGCTCCTGTAGCCTTTGCTGTTGTCCCAGCCAATAAGCACAGAGTTGTTGACTTGCCCCTTTGTAGCAAAGGAACATAGGCCAGAACGCAATAAGTGTACCGGTATCGGTTAGAAAATTACGTTTCCAACACAAACCAGTATGCAGTGCTCTTTCACTTTATGTGATTTATAAAAAACACAGTTGAGACCACATATAAACTAATATTTCACTTATATCCAAACAGAACAATAATCTGAACAACCACATTCCAGCTAAAAAAACAGGAGGCTAATTCCGTGGAAACAGTCCTTTATGCTTTCAGACACACTGTAAGTTGCTCTTTGATTCGTACAGCTGTTCTACAACTACAAGACAACAGTAATATTTTCATGTCACATTCACACTCAAAGCCATTTCTCCAAACCCAACGTATTAGCAAGTTTATAAATAGCTCGAACACACTCAGGGCGGGGATACCTATTTTTGACCATACCGCACCATGCTGAGCAATGCTAGCAAACATGCCCGAGAGAACAAACCTTCCTTCCCCAAACGCCTAAACCTTACACTTTTCTTCTCCCGCGACTCCTGGTCCTTTGACTGATATTACATCCCTTCTGCAGTTTGAATTACATTGTCCGGTGGCTGTGCAGAGACAGAAAGGCTAATAATTCTTTCCAATAGCCCCAATTTTGAAAAGGTGTCTTGTTCAATTTCAAGCCAATGCGGTGACCTCCACACCACCCTACTCCCACCCTAACCTACTCACAACCTATCTTCATTCCCTCTCCACTGAATGTTCTCTCATGAGTTATGACACAGGGTGGATGTGTTTAAGTTTATAACAGCTCGTGGCAGAGAAATGCCTACCATTATTGTTTAAAGGGGTTGTGGGTTAGGTTGGTTTACAGGATGTGAGAGTATCCTGGCACAAGTGCTTCTTGGGGTTGTCATCAACTGAAATGCTCAGCTGGATGCTGATTGGTGTGGTAATTTTCTGACTCATAAACGGAGGTTATCTACAATGATGCACAGTGAAACAGAATATGAAACTCATTAGATAAGTAAAGTCTTAAAGTCACAAGGCGCTAGAGCCAGAAAACAGCTATGTAATAGCTTGTTGGTCTTCATTTTAGAAAACCAATCTCTCAACTGCCCACTGACAGAAAACGGTGGTCAGTGTCTGTGTGCCCGCCAGCTCTCTTTGACAGACCTA
>JAODTR010031036.1:1299-21814 GCA_025399935.1 Amblyopsis rosae | reverse complement strand
TGAAATTTTGTTTTTTTTGCTAAATTTTTACTTGTAAGACCCCCCCCCCCCCCCCCCACTTAATGTCTCCCCCTAAAATTTTATTAAAAACATACATTCTTTGACATCATGTTCCCTGGCCATACCTTGGCTTTTGATGAAGCATTGGCCCTGGATGAGTCTATTGTATTCTCCAACTAAATTAATATTATCAAAACTTCAAATATTGACTTTTAATATTTTCTGTTTACTAACATAGCAATGTGTAATTTCGCTGATAGTACAAAGTACTGCATACTTTACTACAGTACGCCGTATATGAATCTTTATACATCGCCTTTTCTGAGAGATAGTTAGCCATCAACTTTAGACTGCAAAAATCACGTTATTTATATATCTGTGTGGTGTCTGTTACCATAGAAACTCTATATACCTCCATAAGGTCCTCTGCCAGGATATTTTCTCACTTTATCAGCGACGGTCAGCAAATCCAAGAGGTCTCCTGTTGACATATCACCTTGGCAATAATAGCGATTTGAAATGTAATAAAATAATAATGAGTTAATACTGTGAGAACTGTACTGTACATCACTGTACATACTGATACAGACCAAACCAATGTACTGAACCAGCCTATATCCCAGTGCACACCGGCGGTGTCCGACGTACGTCAAGACGGACGCCCCAATTGTTTATGTACAACCCAAGACGTCAAGACCCCCACACCGGCGCTAGCTATTCGCGCGTTGACGAGCAGCCAAGCGACACAATACGCCGCTGTTCTATTCCCCAGCATTGCTGCTTCTGTTCTGACAACGAGAGAAACTTCAGCTTTGTATGTCCCGGCTCCCGCAGCCGCTCTCTTCTCTGTTTCTGTTGTAGCTCGACTGCTCTGTTCCTCTTGTTATGCTAGCAAAGCAAATGCTTACGGTAGCCTAGCTAACTATGTTGTTGTTCTGCTGCTGTCAAAACAATCCTAAATGCGGTGTCAGTCATTCTTGAGCGCTTGCTAACTTCGAGCTCAAGTCAAAACAATATCCTTCTGCGGCGCAACCTCACACATTGAAACACATTGTGAAGCAAAGCGTAGTGCTACGGCTTTGTTGTTGTGAGCGGTGTCCGCCGCTTGTTTATGTTCTTATTGACGGAGCCAGGGCTGCGTAGAAGTATCAGACACTTTTTTCAGCACGCACAGAATGGTAAGCTAGCGAAATGCCAGGAGATATTTGGTGAATTTGACAAAGTGTACTAGCTTACAATTAGCTTGCAATAGGTGACGTTACCTTTAACTGTTCAGGTCATTTGATTAGCAAGGTAGTAGTAACAAATAGACAACTGCAATAGCCTAGAGACCACCGGCATTTGGTCTCCTGACCCGCGCTGTGTGTAATATTCCATGTTTACGAGACACGGAGCAGCGCCTCCTATTGGTGCTAGAGGCGCTCATGACGCGTTGGGCTTAACACACACACACACACACACACACTCGTGCCACACACACACACACACAGCTCTTCCTAGGTAGAAGCTGACCGTGTGCCCTGTCCTTCCAGATAATCAGTCGAGAGCCGGAGCTGAAGGAGAGTGACCATCTCATTATTAAGCGGCGTCTCCGCTCCAGAACTGCCAAGTGAAGCCGTGCCACTGTAAACACTGTAATATAAAAAGAACATAAAACCTACACCTGGTTTTGTCCCTATTTGTACAATATTGTAAAATATACTCCAATGCATAACAGTTGGTTGTACGGTATATTGTGTAATGTTAGATTTAACATTTATTTGAGCTTTTTATTTTATTTCTTCACCGCGCCACTTCCACAAAGTGCAATGTTTTTATGAAAGCTATGGACTGCGTGGGAAAACTTAGTTTATGGTAATACATGTCACATCAGTTGAGACCTATTTCTTTGTGATTTGTAGTCAAGGAAACCAGGGTCTATCTGATGTGATTTGTAACCTGTACTTTGGGGAGGGGGTGCATGGGGGCTTTTCAGCTCTGCATTCTACATGCTATTGTCATTAGGCATTTGCTGTTCATATGCTGTCTAGCATTGCTGTTTTAAAGGCATGTCAACTTTCATTTTGCACAGATATAATTAACTGCTGGAGTTTTTTTGAAAAACCATTCATAATGGCTTGTTAAAAAGAAAAAAAAGACTGATCATTTTAATTTGTGTATCCAGTGGTGATTTGCAAGCCTGTCTTGATTTAGACAAATACATTTGACACCAGGTCCCACATGTAATTTGCACCTTCTTTTAAAAATGTTCCCCAAAACTGCAGAAGATTTTATTGTTTAAGTGCGTACCTAGAGATGTAAAGTTTGATTTGTTGGCACACATAGTAGCTTAAAGAACTAAATGCATGATTCACTTGTATTTACAGTAACCCATTACTCTACTGGGTGGGAAACAATCATTCAGTCATCAAGGAATTGTGATTGACACTGCCACTCAATCATTAAACAAATAATTTGATTGACTCTGTCTCTGTGAAGTTGTTTATCAGTTGAGAGTTCCCTGTCATATCCAAAGGGGAACCATATTTAAAATGTATACTGTGTGCAGCTAGTCTTGCAGAGCTGCCTTGAGTAAAGGCTGGGACACAGCGCTGGCTAACTGCGCCTGCTTGACAGGAGAGGCGTTTTAATTGACATGCACCACCACGAAACTGAAAGACAATGTCTGACGCTAAACATCAGAATCAGGAAGGTCTCACGAGGCTATTGGACAGTAGGCTAACCGTGAGACAACATTGTAAAACTAAACAGTTATACATATAAAGGTATTGTAAGCTAATACAATATCAACAAACTTTATCCAGAATTACTATACTATACTATATTCCCTATGCCACCCTTTCATGGGAGTCTACTTCAGTCAAAGCCTTGGAGATCATTGGAACCTGATCGCACATCTAAAACAGTCTGGCTTTAGATGAGATCCCCTTTTTAAAGGAGATCTCATCCTTCTGTGGGCCGATGTGGGATATTTTGTGTATACATATGGGGCGGAGAAACAATTAAATCAGTAACCTCATGCATACACACACAGCAGTTGCTAAGTGACCCTTATATATAAATATATATATATACATACACACACACACACAGGTTAAAGATCCTCTGAATTATTTTTAGGGTGTGCATGCCCAGTTTCTGCAAGCTACAGATAAAGCGTAACATTCGACTGTACATACACAATACCAGTTAAGCTAAAGACTATTTAAAGTATGCCTTTTTAATAAAGTAATTTTCAAACAATTTATTACAGTATGATTTGCTTCAAACCACGTTAGGTTAATATAAGGCTTAGTCTTAAAAGCTATAGTCTATCGTACTGCTTCACATCTACTGTTAAACACACACCATGTATAGATGTGTCTGCGTACAGGCTATAAATGTGCCTGACTGTGATGTATGGGACAGCTATGGGCAAAGTGCATTGTGGGGGTTAGGCTAGCGATGAGCGTCGTCTAGCAATCGGAGTATAGCACAGGTGTCAGTGACAGAATAATGGGGTTCCATTTATTCCTACTGCACTTTCCTGTTCCTTACCAGTGGCATAACATTAATACAAAAGATATCTCAAATTCAATACAAATTGCCACCCTGTGACGAAAGAGATTGGCAGTTTGTGACCCAGTATTTATTTCCATTAATTCATAAATGCCTTCACAACAAAATAATCTGCTGTCCCAGAGATGACAGCTTTCAAACTCGTTATTTTGTTTTGTTCTTATGCTACTTTTTTCAGTCACAAAACAACTTTAACTGGATTTTTATAAAGTGAATATTTAGTGCAGTTTACCATTACCACCGTTCAACTCTTTACCACATCTGGCTATGTTGGTTATGCTACACTGTAAATGTAACTATTGTAATGTAACTATAAGAACTGGCAACAGGGGTGCCAGAAAATTACTGTTATATCAAAAAGATTTTCTGTATGTGCCATTAACATATTTTACCGTATTTTTTACAACAAAAGAAAATCCTTATTCCTTGTAAGAATAAACTTTAAAAAAAAGGCATTCTTCTGTCATCCTCTGGAAAATTTGCATCTAAATGCCTCAAAGGTTGAGTCAGGGATGCTGGAGAAAGCTTGTTGGCATTTGAACCAACTCAAAACAAAAACACCTCCCTTCAATGCCATAGGGTGCTCCCTCAGAAGCCACTCCCCCTTCCCTCCCCACACACACACACTGGAAACGCATTTCCAAGTCTTGGGTAGTGTGTGGTGCAGTCTGAACCACTTTGATTATGTTCCAAATTCCACAGCCAGGGCTGTGCAGGAACACCAGATAATGTTTTTACAACATGCACACAGAACAGGCAACTAGAGGACCCTGAGAAGATATTTGCTTGTTATTTTAAATGCACTAGAATTTTACTTTGATGTAGTAACGGCTTGATGTTGGCATTGGGAAGGAGTCGCATGTCAAAAGGTTGAAGAACCCGTAATTTATAGGCGTCCACAAAGAACCGTGGCCTCTTCTGTGTGGTCCTTATGCTTGTTAAATCCAGATGACTTGTGTCATTATTTTTAACATTAATAAATGGCTATTATGTTCTTCTTCTTTCCCAGAGTCAGATAAGTGTAGGCCTGTCCTGGGGCTGCTTTCATACCCTTAGATAGATGAACTAATCCAACGATCATTAACTGCCGGGGTTTCATTAACGCTATTCAGCGGAGACACAAGCGAAATATGAACGGGAGGATGCTGCGACAAAAAGAAACGGAACAGTACAATGACAAAGAAGAAAATAATCTCGCAGCACATAGAGAGAGAGGTGGGGTGACAGGAAAGGTGATAATTCAAATTAGGGCACATCCATCTGCCGTCACTGCTCCGCTCGTGCCCGCCTGCGAAGGCAGTGCAGGCAGCGGTGCGCGCGGCAAGAGGGAAAGGCAGTCGTCATGGTTCCCGGGAATGATGGAAGAGATGTGGTGATGGCGCAAAATCAGCAGTCACCTCCCGCACCGCTGGGCCCGTCGAACCTTGCCCTCCTCTTCTCCTGTCGGCGTGTTACAGTGTTTCGCACAGCGACAAAACAATCGACGAAGGTGAGAAAACCCCTCCACTGTCTTCTGTGGAAGGGTGGGGGCGTTCTACAGTGTGTCATATGGTTTTACTGTGTGCAGATGAGTAGGAGGATTAGGTTATAGCAGTCCCAAAATAGGGCGAACACAAGGGCACGCTTCCGAGTGCCATCGTGTGGACTTTCCTGTGGCGAAACAAGCCTTGGGGAAATCACCATATAACAGTAATTAATGGTTGGTCATGATGGCATTTCCTTTATATTATATATGTAATAAATCATTTATGTCTATTTTGCACTTTAAAAACATGACCCAACCCCTACTGGAAGTGTTTCTCTTTTATTTAAAGTTCTCCCCACACACACCTGCACACAGCCCCTTTAATGTTTGTGGGGTTGGGGGGTGGGCTAGTTTTGAATGCCTGTTCTTTTTTTGTTCTTTTTTCAGAAATGTAACCAAATCACACCCGTCTTTCCTTACATAAAGTCTTGGACACAGCGCTGGCAACCCCCTCTCAAGATCCGCCTACTTGACAGGAGAGGTGTTTTGATTGACGTGCACAACAACCAACTACGTAACTCGGTGACAGAGTCTGACATTAAACTTATACAGAGGAATTTGTTGAGAAACTTACAAACATGTCTTCAGGTATTGTTCTGTTAGGTAAGTAGTCTACTGCTAGTGCTTAAAATACGTAAATAAAGCAGGCTGCTGCACTAGCGTTGCACCGGAATTACACCTACAGACAATGCTAACAGCCAATGAAAATCTACTAAATTTCAGAAAGTGCTGTCAAGCTTACAGGGGTCTATGCATCAGACGTTCAGCACAGAGTTGCTTATGTGACGTAATGCTAAAGAACTACACACAGACTAATGACACATACATTCTAAAAATGTTTCTCTGAAATGCTTCCTAGGTTTTTTATTTTTTCTGGGAAACATTCCATTTGGTTGTTCAGTTTAGTTAATTTAAACCTAGTTAAATTAACATGTTCCTATTCCCAACTCGAATTTTGGTTGATACTCACGGTTTTTAAATGTGCTCTATAAAAACATTTGATTTGCTATAAAATATTTTCTTAAGCTTCACGTAAAATAGAAATATATATATATTTAAAGTCACACGTTTTGAGTCATTGTTATAGTGATTCTGTGTTTTAAGACTGAGCAGTTGTAGGATGGAGCAGAACATTACAATACACATGAGCAGAACTTTATACCATAGAGCAGAACATTACAATACACATGAGCAGAACTTTATATCATAGAGCAGAACATTACAATACACATGAGCAGTTGTAGGTTAGAGCAGAACATTACAATACACATGAGCAGAACTTTATACCATAGAGCAGAACATTACAATACACATGAACAGTATTGTCAAATGGAGCAAAACATTACAATATAGTAAAACCTTACACATGCATGCAGGCATTAACACCCCAGATGGACTGTGAAGGAACACAGATGGATACCTACTGTAAGATTAATGGTGACCCAACCAGGAGCTCTCACAATATATATTTTCAAGCTGAAGTCTTTTGAGGATAAATGGATCAAGGAATGAACATGACAGAATGAGACAAATTAGGTGTAACCAGCGCAGATGGTTTTGCTGGCTGGCTTCCTTGACCATTTGTTCGTAATGCATATCTTATATGCTGATACAAGCTACTATCTCTGACAATGTGTGTGTGTGTGTGGTGTGTTTGCGAATGTGTTAGCTTGTTACCGTCTTTCTGTGTGGTATCTGTACCAAATGCTATGCGCTATACTGTATCTGTATTTAGAAAGTGTATTTTGTGAAGAAAATAAGTGATGCTTTGTTGCACGCTTGTTACTAGGGTGTTTCTGTGTAGTTGCTCGGGTTAGTGACAGTGTTTTGTTGCTAGTATGCAAACATATGAAGTCAAGTTTATTTGAGTATAATCATTGTATGACTGGCGATGTCACAATGACTAACAATATGCTTACTTAAAATGACTGATGTCTATTGACATATATATTGATTGGCAGTCAAGCTAGATAACGATTTTTCAAATAATGTAGTGAGAGTATCATCAATTGAAGCTAAAGAGCAATATACACTGAGCCTTGCAAGACCCTCCTGATCCCGTGAGCTTCAGTTTAACTTTGCTGCCAGAATCAGTCTGGAAAGCCTGGACATCATTGCGAATGCGAATGTGTCCAAGTAGCAACCGAACTTACCAATCAGCGTTGTATTGATAGCTATACGGGCGTGATGGTTCATCCAATCAACTGCCAGGCATTATGGAACAGCTCTCCCATATGAACAGTTAAACTGTATGTGTGATTCGATCGGTGATACTGAGTTATAAGGCAACAATATTAATATATCTTATCTTAACATGAGTACAATTATTTAAGCGTGCGTGTGTACAGTATATATATATTTACTTGACCCCCCTCCCAGTTGCGTACTTCCAACATCGATCACAAATGATTGATCTAGTAGGAAAAAAGCTTTAGGGAGGCATTTCTCCACTGTGTGCCATTAGTAAATGAGGCTTGGTAAGACGTTGCGTTGAGATTTGCAGGGTTTGTGTGTATCTAGTAGTGTTAGTTTCTCTACGGCCCTTACCATAAATCTATATATAAACTTCAAATGGCGAAGAAAACTGCTGCTTGTATTATCACCAGAACCCCTTTATGAATCATATCACTCCTGTCCTTCACCGTCTTCATTGTGCTCCTCACACTCGAGGCTCTTCGTCACCTCGCTCCTCTGTAACCCCGCCTCTGGAACTCCCTTCCACCAGACACCCGTAATATTGATTCTCTGCCCGTTTTCAAAACGCGCTTAAAACACTTATCTTTAAACTGGCATATTCAACCTGATCACTGGTCCATCTGTTCATAACAATCTTCTGTTCTTCTGTTCTTCTTGTTTTGTTTATTTCATTCATGTATTGTCACATTGTTATTTACTTTTGTCTATGTAAGGTGACCTTGGGTGCTTTGAAAGGCACCTATAAATAAAATGTATTATTATTAGCACACCAGCACCATTCAGTGTTAAATACATAAAGTTTGAAGGTAAAATTCTTCTATTAGATCGGCTCTTAAGCACTTTGCTGGTATTTAGGCTGTTCTAGCAATTATTTTGAGGATTTAATGAAATGTTAATGTATGTTGTAAATAATTTTACTAGGCTGGCTTTGATAACATGCTTCTGCCACCATAATGCTAACCGAATGTTTGCTTGCTATATCTGGTGAATGACTATTGAGTCACTTTGGATAAAAGCATCTGCTGAATGCTGGCAGCGTGAAGCGTAAATGTGGGCCGCTTGTGTGCAACCCTTCACTTATTCCTTCATGTACTACCAATGCGTTATCTATCCATGTGTTTTTTTGACTAACATGTCCATTGAAAACAAATGAGCGTAGCATTAGTTAGTTCAGGCAGGTCACGAATTCACACTGAGCTGGATTAGATGGTCTCATCCAGTTGACAGACCATCTGATCGCTGCTTTACATGCATTGGCCACCTCGTCCAGGGCACCTTTTATAAGCTGGCTAAGCCTGCCTCCTGCTGCTTCTTCTGCAAGCCCCTTTGCTCCCACCATCTCCCCCTGCACCTCCTTATATGCTGCTTTATATCAGTCTTACTCAATGTCTTTTGCTGCTCCCCCTGCCTTGAACTTTCCAGCTATGCACATGAAGATGGGCTGGAAGCTCCCAGAACAAGCCATCCACCCATCCACCCATCCATCCATCTTCATCAATTTATCCAGAGTCAGGTCGCGGGAGCAGCAGCTCCAGCAGGGGACCCCAAACTTCCCTTTTCCAAGCCACATTAGGAAGGTCTGACTGGGGGTTCCTGAGGCGTTCCCAGGCCAGTGTGGATATATAATCTCTCCACCTAGTCCTGGGTCTTCCCCGAGGCCTCCTCCCAGCTGGACACCTCCCTAGGGAGACGCCCAGGGAGCATCCTTACCAGATGCCCGTACCACCTCATCAAGCTCCTTTCAAAGCAAAGGAGCAGTGACTCTACGCCCCCCGCCCTCCTGAGAAAACTAATTTCGGCCGCTTGTACCCGTGATCTAGCTCTTTCACTAATGAGCCTTCATGAGCATAGGTGAGGGCAGGAACGGAAATTGCATGGTAGATCGAGAGCTTTGCCTTCCAACTTCCAACTTGTAATACCGCTCCCGCTGCCCCGATTCTCTGGCCAATCTCCCACTCCAGTGCACCCTCACTCACGAACAAGACCCCGGGGTACTTGAACTCCTTCACTTGGGGTAAGGACTCATTCCCTACCCGGAGTAGGAGAACCATGGCCTCAGATTTAGCGGTGCTAATCCTCATCCCAGCTGCTTCACACTCGGCTGCAAACCGATCCAGTGAGTGCTCAAGGTCACAGACCGATGATGCCATCAGATAGATGACAAATTAAACACTTATTTTGACTAATAGTGGTCCTGCCTCAACTAGATTTAGGGGGAACAAACACATCTTAAGAAAGGGACATGTTATGTACCTTAAGTTGCCAAAAGCGGCAGAATGTCTAAGGCTGGCACTGGTTATATGTAATGTACATACATATTATAAGAGAGTCACAGTACTGGTACTAAAGAGCATTAACATGTGCAATACGCCTCTCAGCATAACGTAATGTGTTTTGAATGGGCCTGAATGAGACAGTGGTGTTGCAAGCCCTTGTCTCACAGGGTTAGCTCTCTCACTTAGCCTAGAGTGCACTTCATGTTGAGGGTCATGGCCCACATTAACCTTTGACATATTAGGTAGTGCACATTGCGTCATGAACACGCGCACGCGCACTTACGTACGTAACGGGAAAGCCATACACATTGCAGTGTAGGCTGTGTGTGGCTTTTTGGTGCGTTCATGACATAATAGGTATTCATTATGTTATTCATTTAGTGTGTTTGTGTGTGATGAACACAAAAATTGAAAAGCCACACACATACAAGAGGCTGTGTAATGATGCCTTGTGTGAGTGAACAAGCAGACATATGCTGAATGTGTGTGTGTGAGGGTGTGCGCGCAATGCATTCAATGGCTTCCTTTGCCTCTGAGAGAGACATTCTCTTGATTCCGGCCGTCGGTATAGTTGAGTTGATGTTGGCAGCTAAGGGAATATCACAGCGGGAGACAGGATCACACACATCGTTTTCCCATTCCCCCCCCCCGCGACTTCCATCCGGAGGCAGATGACGTTTCACTCCATCTCTCCCTCTGAGTTCGTACCCAGAGAGGAGCGGTGCCTCGGCATCGCTTCATCCAGTGTTCAGCGGGAGAGACGTCTACCGTTAAAGGAGGAGTCAGCGATTGTAAGCTAACACACTTTTTGTCAGATTCAGTAAAAATCTACTTACAAGCTAGCTGCTTTTTCTGTGTGCATGCTGAGGAAAATAATCTGGTGTTTCTACACAGCCCTGCACTCTGTTAATGGGAACATAAACACAGTGGTGCAGACCGCACATGAATGTGTGGGGGCGGAGCCTCTGAGGGCGCATCCAAAGGCATTTAAGAGAGAGGTGTATTTGTTTTGATCCATCTTAAAAATCAACAATATTCCCTCCCGAATCCCTGACCTCACCGTTAAGAGTTATGTGCCGTATCGTTATGAGCGTGAGTGACTAAGTGAATGTGTGTGTGCTTGTGCATGAATGCGTGCGGCTTCAGTTAGAATTGTATCGGTTACAGGAGGTATGTGGCGTTCATCTAATACAATTGTACGCCATCAAAATGCCTAATGGAAGAGAAACCAAGCATATGTTACAATTACAATTAGGTCATGTGAGAATGTGTAAATGTATTTAGATGCATTCTAGACCGGGGGTTCTCTAGCGTTTTGGTGCCAAGACCTCATAAAGATACTTCTTTTACATAATAATAGTGTAATACATAACAATTTGAATACTAGATTAAATCTTAATTATACCCCATTTCCAAAAAAGGTTGGGACTGTATGGAAATGCTAATAAAAAAACTATAATGGGTTATTAGTGTTACTAGATTGGAAGCACTACAACAGATTATGGGGAAATAGAGTTGTATATAGATTATATATTAGATTTTCATATTTTCTTCTCGTGACCCCAAAATACCATCCCAAAATACCATCCCAAAATACCATCCCAAAAGCCCTTGGGAGTTCCTGACCTACAGTTTGAGGACCATGAACATGCTTTTGCCGGCCACAAAATGGAATGCTGACATTTTCCATGTGAGCAGAACAGACTTAAGGTCACTAGAGGGAATCTGCGACTACAGGCTCCAGATACAGGGACACCACATTCTCACTGGGGACATGATGGGAAAGCCCACGCAGTCGTAAGGGCTAGGGATCACATCTGTGGCTGCCCATGCCTGTCACAGTATTATGAAGACTGCTCCATGGGGACTGGAGCTAACTTGTGACTGCGAGGCAACTGCAAGGGTTGGAACTGAAGAGGTTTTGTACTGTTATGTTATCAGCCTGGCTCAGGGCCATCAAACATACAATTATATTAAGTTATTAACTTAATATACTACAATATGAAAACAATGGGGTATGTAACTAAGTGTAATTAATGGTTATGTGGTGCATGTTGTATGTTAACCAAACAATCCATCCATCCATCCATCCGTACGTATGTCTCATTCAAAATGGATGTAGCTAGGATGCTGAACATATATATACAGCAGGGTTAAGTCTAGAGTGACCTAAGTCATGAACCAGTTTCCAACCAGTTATTTTTATGAGATCTTAAAGTCTTATGTCTTGATAATGTGTGTCCAAGCGTCAGGCCTTCAAGGATGTATATGGCACATGTGTGAGCATTCAAATGATAATAAGGAGTGTATGAAAAGCTTGGCACACAGAGACTTTAGGAGAACATTCAGAGAACATTTTGGGATCATATCAGGTTGAATAGCTACATAGTACAGCTTGGCATCTGTACTTATCTCTACAAATTATACCATCAAACATCATCATCAAACGTTATTCACTCAGTTAATCTCAGAGTCGTTTGTTCAGACAATTTTCCACAACAGTCCACACAGTGATCTATGGAGATAGTTTGAGTGTAAATGTCATCAATGGTGCTAAGAATAACTTCGAAGTTAATGGAATGGTTGTCAAAGTTGGAATACCCACAATACTGTTAATGTAGTGGAAACAGGCCAGTGTACTATAACAAACTTAACTACACTGATACATTTATAAAGTAGTAATCCATCATTTGTGAGTTCATCTAACCCCCAGGAACTAAGGTTGATTGATTGGGCAGACACACTTCATGTCCACAAAAGTCCTGCTCACATTTTAAAAGCACCCCTACTCTAGCCCAGTCCAACAAGAGTAATGTCGAGAGTGCTCAGATCCTTGTTGTCCTTTGCATGGATAACAACATGTTAATTGTATTCAATGCACTCAATCACTGCAATTTAATGTGATCTCAGGCCATGACCTTTATTCCTCGTGTCTGACCTCAGGAAGTGCTAGTGGCATTGATTAGATGTGCCACATCCAAGGGTCAAGTGCATTTATTCCACTGTAAAGGGTGGGGTCAACAATAAGGTGATACACTTTTTGTAATACACTGCTAAAACTATATCTAACTTAGTGTGATAATCTTTGTTTTTAGATTTAAAATATAATTGGGCTTGTTTGTAATATAAGTGGCTTATCTAGTGACTTAATTTAAGTGAATTTCACTTACTGCATTTGCAGCCAGTTTTGCTTGTTTTAAGCATTAGTAAGATCATACCTAATATATTTGCACTGATATTTGAAATGGCATTTTTTGCATGTCTATCTCCTCGCGGTGCGCCAGCTCTGGGTGTTAAAAAAATAAACTGGTGTTCCTACACACCACACCAATCCAGTCTTTGCAATGCATTTCCAATGTGTGGAGTGGAGCTTCTGAGGGAGCACCTTATGGCATTGAAGGAAGAGGTGTTTTTTGAGTTCAAATATCGACATGCTTTCTTCAGGGATAGCTGACTCCATCTTTAACTTTGTCGCGACATGGTGAAGGATCAAATGGGAAATAACATTCTGCTGTTTGTTATGGGATGGCCTTTGTTCAGTGGAGGCATGGAAACACAATGTTTATTTACTTTCTGTTTTCTTAAATTTTCAAGAAACACCACTGAAAATTGCTAATTATATTAAACATTCAATCATATGGTACCATAGGCTTCTTTCTGTAAGACTTTGTCTTGGAAAGGTCATTACATTACATGCAACATGAATGACCACCGCAGTAGACTTACTGACTTTTGGAAATGTTATTAAAAACACATATTATAAAATGACATTTATAGTTTTACACGTATCTTGTGTCATTAAACAACAAGCTCATGAGCCTGGGTGTTAGAAACAAGAAAAAATACACAATACAGTATATCACAGCGTTCAAATACATGCTTAACCGAGTAGAAACAATCTCTTGGATCCGGTCAAATACTTCAGTCACAGAAAAGCAGAGTGTGTGTAAATATCATATCTTCTAGATATAGGCTACTACACATTATATATTCCAATATTTCATCAATAAATTAATGTATTGAAGATGCATTAAACACGATCATCATAACAACCCCTGAACTTGAATTTCTTAGAATTTGCACTACACTGCCAATTACTTCGTCAAACAAAAGCATCAAACGGTATTTTGTGATAGATTAATTTGTGCGTAGCCACAACAAATTGAAGTGAAGTGAATTGATTTAACTGTGTTCTGCAGTACTATATACTTTTCGGCCTTGAAATTGCTTGGGTATGATTCAGAGGGATCATTAAGATGGTGCGATCCACACAATAGAACACCGGCAATGAGGAAAACAATACAGATCTCTACGACATGAGTCATTTTTATAGCCCCGGTAATTCTAGGCCAAAAACTGAGTTGAAGGGCTTTGAGACTTGATCACAGCCTCAATCATAATGACAACATCAAGTCCCTACCGACATGTCCTTGAGCAAGAGGTTGAACTCCAACCTACCTGCGCCTGAGATAACAAATTATAGTTGCATCTAGTGCCCTCTCTCCTGGGAAAATACATGTAGAGGCTTAAACTATACTGTGACATCGCACTTAATGGTGTTTTACAGCTGACGATAGAGGCATGGAGTTTAACCATATTTGTTTATTGTTAATGTCTTTGACTTTAAACACCATTCGCAGTGAAGATCATTTTTGGGGGGAAACAATCTGACTTTACAACACTGTATATACAGTAGGTTCAGGAAAAAACATGGTCCACAACCATGTTGACGTTCATTTATCATAAAATAGTCATTAAATACTAATACATTTGACTTTAAAACGCAATACATTACATTGTAGAGATTATATTTCACTGAACATAGGTAATGTTTTATTATCCTACTGGAAATTGCAACAGTGTGGTTGTGTCCAACCACCAACACATGCTTCTGAACCAATAGGTGTGAAGATATTAGAGCTCCTTCCAGCAAACCTCCATCACACTGGTGCCTAAACAAACCTGAAGCATAATGAAAAAAGAAATTGCATTTTGACCATATGGTCAAAATGCAATTTCTATAACATGCAGGGAGACAGCCATAGCCACAGAAGACAGTTTACACCTTTTTTGCCTGCTAGCCACATCTGTTCCCACCACTTCAGCCCTGCAGTAGCCCAATTTTACTGTTCAAAATGTCTACCCCATCAATAGGGCAAAAGGGCTACAAAAACACTTACATAAAAATATAAGATGTATGAAAAGCATCCCTGCTACTTTGTACAAAACCTCTACCAACAAGTTGCTTCATAGTAGCTTTTCTTTTTTTATTATTATTATTTTTATAATTATTTTATTATTATATATTTTATTTGGCCTTTAATTTACCAGGCAAAATCATTCAATTTTGAAACAATTGGACAGCATTTAACCAATCGGCGTTGCTACAGCTATTTTGATCACTTCATCTAGCTGTATACCATTATTTAGAAACACGCTTGACTTCAACGTCGTCTCACTAACCCACCCTGATTGGACCGCAAGCAGGGTGACTGTGAAAACCCTTATGTGAATGTGGTTTCCACACTATAATCTCAGCCAAATAAAAATGTATCTTAGAGCGATATAGTCAGGCTGAGCCAGGTTACTCCTTGATGCCCTTACTCTTTGAAATCATCCCATTTGGTAAATGACTACATTTATATAGTACTTTAATCAAAAGCACTTTACAGTATATTTGCCTAACATTCACCCAGTCACATTCATGGAGATTACTGCCATGCAACGTGCGAGCAACCACCGGGAATAGTTGGAGGGGGGTAGGGTGTTAGGCATCTTGCTCAAAGATGCTTACAGGTAGGTTAGCACCGGGGTTCGGACCCACGAGCTTCCGGCTGGGAGCCCAACACCCAGACCACTAGACCATCCTGCCCCCTGTTTAATATTAATAGCATTTACAAATGGGGCAGAGTTGAGTTAAGATGGGTCTATTACGAGGCATTCAATAAAGTAATGGTACCAATTTTAAAGACAATGTACATTAGTAAAGTACAGCGGAGGGAGTGGAGGGTCAACTTTGAAATAATAATTATAATGTCAAACCATACGTCTATAAAAAGTTTCTGTTAGCGACAATAAAGAAAAGAGAAGGTAATTTCGAACTGTTTCTGTAGATATGCAGTATATGGTGAAGGAGGAATATAATCAATTTTAAGCAGCCTTGGGAAGATGCGGGTCATTTTCTTAAATTAGTTTGAACGAAATGCATCGATACGGAAACATTGACTGAGAAGTTTTTAATTAGTGGGACATGTTTGATGTCGATAAGCAGTGGAGGAGGACTAACTTTAAATTATTATGGTGTCTCTCAGGTAACTACGTGGATATATGTAGACTCTAAAGGCAGGAAAAAGAGGGACCCGTTTATGAGAGTTTGCATGAGAGGGAAAGGATTACCTACAGCAGGGCTATTTAACTCTGGTCCTGGAGGGCCGCACCCTGCATGTGTTAGATCGCTCCCTGCTCCAACACAAGGTCATTAGAAGCCTGGTAAAGACTCGTTCATTTGGGTCAGGTGGGTTGGAGCAGGGAGAGATCTAACACATGCAGGGTGCGGCCCTCCAGGACCAGAGTTGAATAGCCATGACCTTCAGTATGTGCTTAAAAGGTTTTTAGCATTTTTCTTTACAGTATGACATGTAAATAATGTAAATGCACGTTCTTCTATTTGATTTAAAAATGAAGACACATTATCAGCCCTAACTGTCAAGCCATGACAATAGAATGTCTACTGCCTGCAAATAATATCATTTAGATAGCACTTTTTTGCAACGGAAATTATAATAAAACTACTATTCACAATTTTGGACAAATATAGAGTAAATGTAATATTTTATAAACATTTACAGCAGTCCGTTTCTGATTTCCTTAGTTCAGACAGGACCACTAGTCAAAATAAATATTTTATTTGCATCAAGTTATTTATATTTGGAGGAATGGCTCTGTTCTGGGAGCTCCCTGCCCTTTCCATGCGCGTACAAGGAAAGCCCTTTCCATGCGCGTACAAGGAAAGCCCTTTCCATGCGCGTACATGGAAAGCCCAAGGCAAGGCGAGCAGCAAAAAGACCCCCCATAGGGTACAGAACAGAGCAAGCCTCAATGACATCACCGTGACAATAAGTAATAAACCACAGCATTAAAGCAGGAGGTGGGGAGGAGTTAAGGAGGTGGTGGGATGCAAACAAGCTTGCAGAGGAAGCGCTAAGAATGGGTGTAGGCTAAGGACGCTTAAATAAGCGCCCTGACTAGATTGGCCAATCCTGTGCTTTGCCGTGGTCAGCTGAGCTGTCTGGTTACTGAGACCAGCTGACAATTGAGATCGAGCGTGGCTGGCTGTGACTCCATGGCCTGCCTGAACTATCACTATGCATGATTTACTTTTATTTCTTAGAGTTCCTTATTAGTTACACAGAATTAGTTCCTATGAAGTTTGTACAGTAACCTAAAAATAACAGCTTTAGTTTGTGTATCTATAGTTTGTTCTTATTGTAAAGTTGTATCATTATAGCACACTCACGCACGCACGCCACTCTAATAAGTCAGCCCCTGTTAAGAATGTCTGGCACATGCAGTAGGCTACGTTTGCTAGCTGAGGTTAATGTAGCTGAATTACAATAGTCACTGCACGCCCTTCCAGCTTCTGAATAGTGTTCGCCTCACGGAACAGACAGTGATGCCACACGGCCACGTTTCAGATGCGTATAAACCATCTGCTCACTCTCACTCTGTAGAACTGTAACGTTCAGGGCCACGGCTCACCACCACCACCCCCCCCCACACACACACACACACTTTTAGCAGGGCCTGCGTTCACTTCCCCAGCGCTCCCTGTCTCACAGGTGTTCACACTCATTGGTTATTGTTTGCACCCGTGGGTTCTCTGTGGGTATTTAGGTTTGGGGGTTTGTCTTTTGTTCTTTGTCCGGTAGTGTTCGCCTTCTGGCTGCTGTGGCAGCGTTCTTTTTTGATCTGGCTGTGTGAAGCCATTGTATTAAACGTCGAGCGAAAGCTCGTTCATGAGTTCCACGTCTCGGCGTTCTCCTTCGTCTGTGCTCGCTCTCGCCTCCCTCGTCTCGTTACAAGAACACTTCTCTATTGTATGTATTGTACTGTACCTGACAAAAGGCGAGTCAAGCTGAGCTGGTACGTCTCTACTGTATCTACCTCAAATCTCAAATAAGTTATATGTGTCTAGATGGGAATGGATGGTAATATACTGTGTACTTCAGAAGCAACTAGGGCCGCTACAAAGACAAACAAATAGTCTACGTGGTCCTATAAACATCTACACTTGTCTGGAGGAATAGCAAAGGGAATAATGGAGTCAGTCAGACAGATGCAAGGGTAGAAACGGATCATTTTTATTTTAGCTTGAGACCATAGTGCATGCCGTCGAGGTATAACACCACCGTCATAAATGTATGTTCCTGTTCCAACTTTTAAGTAAGAGCCCCAGCTAAAATCACTCTGTTCAAACCCCTAACCTCTAACCTATCATGTACTCTAATAAAATATGTAAAGGGAAAGCTTTTAAACAAAGGGACCAATAATGTGTGATTGAGTGAGACATATCTCTGACACATTTCTCACAAGACAGCTAATGCAGTGAAAAGCAAGTATGATCATGTGAGATGCCATTTGTTGCTCACAACTCCCTTGGATTTGACCATGTCTTTATCCACCCTCACATCCCTACCCCTCCACCTCTGTGTGTGTGTATTTGGGTGTGTGTGTGCACGTAAGTACGTTCGTCTGTCTAACTGTGTGTGTGTGTGGTCTCTGATCACACCAAGCAGGAAGCATTGTGTGAAAGTTCGTCAGGAATAAAGCCCGTGTGAGATCACAATATTTTCTACTGGAGTTTTCGGAGCACATTCCCTCTGACTCACGATGGAAACTCAGACTTTTTGTTACCATGTCGTGCTACCCACTGGTTAGCATAATTCATGTCAAACACATCTACTGCAGTCATCTACCTCCTGCCAGCGTGACATTTATTAGCCTGGCTCCGCCCGATTATTTCTCTCAGATCAATTTATTTAGCTGAGATTATAGTCTGGATACCCTGAGCGTATTACCGTTCGCACAGCCACCCTGCTGGCGATCCAATCAACATAGAGCTGGTAAGATTACACTAAAGTCAAGCATGTTTCAAAATGATAGAGCTGGGTGAGGCTATCAAATCAGTTGTAGCAACACCAATTGGTTAGATAATGTCTAATAATTTCATAATTCACCAGGGGTAGGAGGCGACGACTGTTAACACTTCCCAATGGAGCGTGGCCAGACCATATTCTCACAGTGAAGATTGGGTCTTGTGGTTACACCAGGCTATAGTCATTTATAGGCTTGAGATAGATACTAACCTAGAGGAAGACTGCCGCGATTATCAGTCTAGAAAGCTTGAAATCCTGGGACTTGAGTTAGAGCAGGGGTGCCCAACCCTGGTCCTGGAGAGCTACTGCCCTGCATGTTTTAGATGTCTCCCTGCTTCAACACACCTGATTCACATGAATGGGTCGTCATCTAGCTCTGCAGAAGCCTAATAACGACCCATTCATTTGACTCAGGTGTGTTGGAGCAAAGAGACATCTAAAACATGCAGGGCAGTAGCTCTCCAGGACCAAGATTGGGCACCCCTGAGTTAGAGTAACAATTTAACTTACCAATCAGCATCATACTGATAGCTACAGACGTGGTTTAGGTAAGACGGCAGCAAAAGCCACTCGAAAACAACAATGACAGACAGATGGTTCATCCAATCAACAGCCAAGTTCAAACAGTTTCAATTGGCTTCGCAGATGGACTTGTGTCTTAACGATCCATGTGGCGAGTCAGGTTAGGTAGACACAGGATAGACATTCACATCTTTTTGGTGTTGAGCTAGCTAGTGTAATCACTCGGGAACCTGGGACTCATGCCGTTTCACGTGCTATCGGATATATCATATTTATAACTTCACAGCACATGAGCGATGAAACGAAGTCGTAATTACTAATGGGAGACTTGTGGGATTTTTCTACAATACATGAGTTGCCGAGTAACGTGGGATGGGAACTACAAACATGGAGGACTACAAGGCATGCATGCATGCTTGCGTGTTTGTAGGCCTACATTAAAATGTGTAAAACAATTAAAATAGCAAACTTGGATTTGGACACGCCCTAATTTGCACCTTGCGCTTCAGATTGTGCATTTAGATTGTTAAAATAGGGCCCATTATCATGCAACACTAAAATCCAGTTGCATGATAATTTTTCATCATGGTCATGATTTGTGGAATATCCAATGCAGATGTATGTTATTAATAATTTCAATAGCTTACACTTTGGGTTTTTGCATTAATAATTTATTTACTAAGTGTGGAGGACAAGTCACTCATCCTCCACACACACACACACACACACACACACACACACACATGTCCGCACGCATGCACACACACACCATCTGCTTCCTATCTACTCTTCAGCAGACTAATTAAAACATATGCATTCACATACACACACATATGCAGTCATAAAAGATTGGCGCTTAGATATATCCATGCACTTGCAAATATTCTCTCTCTCCACACACGCACGCATGCACACACTCACACACACGCACACACTCAGACACACACTCAGACACACACACTCAGACACACGCACAGACTACATCATCTTCATTTCTACTCTTCAGTAGACTAATTTAAACACGCATTCACATATACACACACACACACACATGCAAACAGAGCACACAGTACTGTGCGCGCTACTTCAACATGGATGGATGCATGGAGGATGGAGGATGGATGGATGGATGATGTAGGATGGGTGGATGGATGGAGGGAGCAAGCATAGATGGATGGATGGAAAGATGGATGGATGCATGGATGAATGGATGGAGCAAGCATGGCTGGATGGATGGATGGATGGATGGATGAATGGATGGAGCAAGCATGGCTGGATGGATG
>JAODTR010031006.1:0-21824 GCA_025399935.1 Amblyopsis rosae | reverse complement strand
CACAAAACACCCCCCCCCCCCCCCCCCCGCCACACAGGCGCAAATTACAAGTTAGTCTAATTTAAAAAAATGAGTCCAGCCCTCTAAAAATGTCCCTTCAGACAACTGGATTATTTGAAAGAGCTACTTGGTGTAGAAATTGTTTATTTTACTTTTTGCCAACTAATATTGAAAGGATTTGCAGATGTATGTACAGTGCATCCGGGAAGTATTCAGAGCGCTTCACTTTTTCCACATTTTGTTATGTGATAATAAAATTGTTTTTAATACATTTGCAAAAATTAAAAAGATAAACGTTTAATTTGTCATTAGTGGGTATTGTGTATGTGTGCAGAATTTTGACAGAAAAAATATTTTAATCAAGTTTGGAATAAGGTTGTAACAAAACAAAGCGTGGATAAAGTTAAGCGCTGTGAATGCTTTCAATATGCACTAGTATCATTTCCCGACAGCCCACTTGTAAGCAGTTGTTACAAGAACAACTACAACTCCTGTCATGAGATGTAATTTCATGCAACTAAACAATGCATGTTTATTGTAACATGTATCTGTGGTATTGGACAAGGAGACAGCACACAGAGTGAGCTGATGTGTACTAATAAGTAGAATGCTCCTTCTACATTACACAGGGAGATATTATGTATTCCATCAACAGGTTTTACAGATGAAGTTCAACATAAAGTGGAGGACTAAACTGTATAACCACAAGTCGAACGAACGAACGAACGAACGAACGAACGTACGTACATATGTACGCACATAAAACAGAAGACAATATAACGTAAAACAGAAGACCATCTATAAACTTAAGACAGCGGGCCGTATATCAGCCACAACAAACAGTTTAACAAGCTTAGCAGCAGCAACTGCCTTGTCAACATGCAGTCCGGTAGCAGTGAGTCAAGCTGGTCCCTTCACTTGTCTAGTATAGGAAAGAATGTTGTTACCATGACTACCACGTGGCTGCTGCTAGCACAGTCCGAGATATGCTGATGGCAATAACAGTCCCACTCTTTATTTCACTCACATTCTCTCTCAAATAGATTGATATGCCTTCCATGAGCACAGACAGTGTGTCTGCCTTAGTCTACTCCCTCAGTATGGCAGAATCAGGCCATGGAGTAAAATCACAGCCTTGTCAACTTCCTTGAATTTGACAGCAATACCGTATGGCATTTCGTGATAACGGAGGAGTAATTTGCAGCTGCCAACATAAAAAAATGATGTGATCAAATATATCACAGCAGTGCTTAAAATTATTATAATTTTTTTTTTATCTTGACAAAGTTAAAAAAATAAACCGTTTATCTGTAACTATTAGTACACAAATTAACCCGTTATTGAGCACATAATCAAATACACACACAGAGGGCTTTCTCGGTCCAAACATGCGGTTCCTCCCGCCACTAGTTCAATGTGCCAAGTATTCAGAAAGATGTCAGGAAGAATTATGTCTAATCAGAAGAGATATCACACTCTAGCTAGCAGATAACAATATTAGTAATCTCCAGGCTGACACTGCTAAAAGGATGTGGGCAGAAATATTAAGAGGAGTTTATCATAGAATAACTTAAAGTAAATATACATATTCATTATATTGACACGTTCATATTGTTTGGAATATTATGTCCAAACTGTTTGGATTAATGATAATTAATTTTAAAGCAGTACCACATGCCTAACAAAACGGAAAATAATGTTTAATTGTAAAGGACTGGATTGGTGAAATTTAACAAAAGCTTGTTATTTAACAACAACAGACAAAAAATAAATAGCAACACACAAACAGGCCAAGTCATTTCTGGCTGACCAACAGCAAACTCAAGGAGATGCTAAGAACTGTGTTTATGGTCAAATTAATAAACAAAACAAACTGCTCATACATACTGTATGTATGTACACACTTTGCTAATTCCTGGCAAAATGTCCCTAAGACACCCTAACTGCTCCTAGTGAATGGATGGCGCCTTGCATGGCTGAAACCACTATCAGTGCACGGTATAAATGCGTTTGTGTTAGTGGGTGAATGTGTGTGTGTGTGTGTGTGTGTGTGTGTGTGTGTGTGTGTGTGTGTGTGTGTGTGTGTGTGTGTGTGTGTGTGTGTCTGCATAAATTAGTCTGTGTGCGTTCGTGGGTGCGTGTGCGCGCTAGAAAAGCCTCAGTAGAGCTGATCGTACATATGAGAGAGTATGCAATGTGCATGCATGTTAAAACTGTAGCAGCTATATCAGTCTACTTGGTATTCAGACTTCAGCCGGTAGGTGCCAGGTCTTGATGACCCCACCCCTACTCACACGCACGCACACACACACACACACACACACACACACACACACACCGTTATCAGAAACCATTACGAGGTATTTTGGTATAGTATCAGTTTAATTATGTGATCTGATCTGGAGAAAGCATTTGTCTTGCCATTAAATGTGTTAGTGCAGCTAATATTTCTGATGCAAAAATAATCTGCCATCAAACACATACTGCTCATATTACGATTTATCTCAGCTCATCTTGTATCGTGTGTCAGACAGTCACCAGCAAAAGTCAACATATTAAATTCAAACCCATCTCATATTAGCCATATTATATTCCTTTACCATAAGGATTGTGTCGACTGCTTCTAACGAGAAGCAGAATTCCGATAAGGGGTTAATTTTGAAGGACACACATTATAACCACATCACATTTCATGAGCTCATATATCAAATTCTAAGCCGTAAGCATGTGACCTGCAGTCCAACACATAGACAAATATCATTACTACATAGAGCAGTGTTGTTAGTCAATTCAAATCTTCATTTTGCATACTTATGATGGATCTGAAAATTAAACACAGTCGACTCGTAATCCATGGAATGTTTGGATGATGATTATGACCCAGCCGGTAGCATAGTTTAAAAGGCAACTTGAAACAGTATCAAGAATCATGAACTAAAAATATTCCCGACATCACTTCCAAATGTCAGATAAGCGAACAAGCCTATAGTTTACAGAAAAGTTTGACGGTGGAAATAAATCGAGGTTCGTAGGCCTTGCACGAAAAATATTTGTCGTCGAAGTAATCCACATTGCAAGTTCTTACCTTGGCAAACGTTTCTATAAAAAAAAGCATCCATGCAAGTTTCACAGCACTACTTGCAAACACAGCAGTGCGCGCTGCGGACCAAACTTTCTAATGTGGATTGGAGGACTGCAACAGGTGACTATGGAATTGCGCGTTCACGTCGCATTGACGTGGCCGTGACTTCACAGCTGATTATAAAAGGATGTTGTCACAGGATGACCCTTTTGTGGCGGTGATGCGACATTGAGCTGGATGCCAACCGCCGTTAAACGTCAAGAAGAAGATGACCCTTATTATTCCTACTCACTTTGCGTTTACGAGAAGAGATTATGCGTCGTGAAAAACAAAAGTAGGCATAGGGATACTGTTATACTGTAGCGTCATGGTAAAGCACGATGACAACACAGTCAAGACAGCAATGGGAAATATTAATAATAAATTAACTTGAGACTTCAGACAAAGTCTCTAGCGCCCTCGAGTGGTGACTAATTCGAATTACAGCCGTTTCTCACATTTATTACAATCAATTTTACTGAAGACTAAATACTAACGAATCAAGTATTCACTATAGCATTATTATTATTATTGATAAAGTGAATTAGCAGACACTTTTATCCAACGCACGCACAAGAACATTTTTGAATTAGAGCACTTGACCACAGCAACTCCTCTCCTTGCTAACAAAGCAAAAATAGATGTCTATGAGTAAAGCAAAGCAACACTGGCTGCAAGTGGCAGTTAAAGGTGTAGTCAAAAGCAGACACAATCAAACCCGGCCTGTCTTGTTGTCTGCAGTTCTTTCTATAAACAGCTCTCATGCTACTATTTAAGGTTTTCTTCTACTGTATACTGGCCTAGTTGTCAAGAGGGGGTCCAGAAATGCCTTTTATGGGAATCACACATTTGGGGGATCAAATGTTTAAATATTTTTTTAAATACCTCACATACACTTACACCTACAGCGGGGTTCACATGCTCGGACCCATTTTGGGGCCATGTGTCAAAAGGGTTTCGAACCACAGCATAGTGGAACCTGTGAGTTATTGTATCTCCACAAGCTTATATAATCATCAATATGACATTGTGTGTACCATGTACTTACTCTCCTATATTAGAGATGGAACTATTCTCCTCTGGCCAGTCAGGAGGGGGAAGGTTGATGGGGTCCTGCATCAGAAGGGTGTAGTCATCAGCCTGGCCTAAGGCACTCTCCTGTTGGGATACTGTTTCCTTTTCCTGTACCAGAGAAACTGCTTCCTGTTGGCGAAGAGCCTCGTTTTCCAACTGTTCCTCAAGGTCTGCACAGGGAGGAGTATTAGATTATTAGAGAATGCCCTGGGCAATCGTGCGTACACGGATTGCTACGGGGTTCCCAAACTTCCGAAAAAGGGTTTCCCAAACTGTTCAGCTCCCCACACATAAAATACCAGTCCCAGAGATTCATGACCCTATCCCCAGATGTGGTAGAAGCCTAACAGCCATATTGTTCTTTGATAGTTTTTTAATATAGGCTAGAAGCAGAATACATTAAAGTAATGGATACAATGTACTACTACAAACCATTATGGCTTAAATATGATATTTCTAATCCTTTTAAAATGTTAGTTTATTTCAGAAAATCATCTTGTGGCCCCCTCTATGAGAACCACAACGTTAATACACAGACCAATAGCATATCCCTTACCTTCATACACCCCCAGCTCTGCAGAGCAGGACACATTACCAAAGGGGTTGAGGGCCATGCATTTAAACAGGCCTGAGTCTTCTGGAAAGGCCTCGGTAATAACCAGCGTACACAGTTCCTCTGAAGAGGTCAACAGTAGGTTAGCATTGCATTTCTGTATCGTGTGGCCATATGTTTACTTCATTGAACAACAACAAGTACAAATAAAGTAAAAGTAATTTAATATTTATAAGGTACAAAACAACAATATAATTGTTGGTCCTCACCTGGCACGGAAGCAGAACTGGCCTCTGTGGAAATAAGGGTGAAATTATGTTATGTGACACAAACCTCAAAAAGGGCTTTTTATATTGTCTTTATTAAACTCCTGTTGTATAACATATAATAATATATATTGTAGAAGAAACAGTTCACTTTCACTTGAATTAAGTCAACAAAAACATCAGGAATACTGTACACCCCAACTCTGTCCGTCTGTCTTTCTGTCTGTATGTCGCTCAACCTCTCGCTCTCTCCATTTCATTTCTCCCCCCTCTAAAACAGTGTCTATAGGCTTCTCCCCCTCATAACAGGGTGTCTATAGGCTCCTATCCCCTCTAAAACAGTCTATAAGCTCCTCCCTCTCATAACACAGTGTCTATAGGCCCCTCCCCCTCACAACAGTGTGTATTGTTCCCTCCCCCTCATAACACAGTGTGTATAGGCCCCTCCCCCTCATAACACAGTGTGTAAAGGCCCCTGCCCCTCCCAACAGTGTGTATAGGCCCCTCCCCCTCCCAACACAGTGTATAGGCCCCTCCCCCTCATAACACAGTGTGTATAGGCCCCTCCCCCTCACAACACAGTGTGTATAGGCCCCTCACAACAGTGTGTATAGGCCCCTCCCCCTCACAATAGTGTGTATAGGCCCCTCACAACAGTGTGTATAGGCCCCTCCCCCTCACTCTTGCGCAGTATCCTGAAGTCGTCAGAGTCCAGGATGTGCTGGTCGTCCCGGTACCACAGCACCTGCAGGGGGGGCGTGCCTCTCAGGCGGCACTCCAAGACCACCAGCTGACCCTTCACCGTGGAGATGTCATGCAGGTACTGCACGCACACACACACACACACACACACACACACACACACACACACAGAGGGATAAAGTCAGGATAATGTATTTCTATAACTGAAATCTTTGCACCATTGTTACTGCCAATACATTTATGTATAAGTACAGTATAAACACATACACTGTAACCTATGAAAATATATAAACTTTACTTATTTCAAAATGTATTTGTTAATTACATTTTGTACACTTTAGAAGAGGAATTAATTTGTGAGGAAGGCTGAATGGCATCCATAATAATTATTAGAACTACTTATTCAATTTATTTGATCAAATATGGGTGATATAATTGTAACATTAACAAAATAGTGTGTGTTCGTGTGTGTTACCTTCACAAAGGTTGGGGCAACTCCATTCCCTGAGTACTGTTGGTTGTACCGGGGACTCTGTGACAAAATAAGAACTGTAAATATCAGAAATACAAACACAATTCCATTGTTATTTATTTCACACACAAAAAATAGTGTTGAAGAACATATCCCTTTAGCGAGACATACAAGTTCACTGTAATAGTTATCACAAGCAGTTAGTTGTAGTTAGTAGGCAAACATGTAAGAAAGGATTGAGGAACACCTTCTATTTTTGACCTGTGAACTCTAATGGTCATGTCATTAGACTACTGTGCCATAATACATGGATGAGAGATGTGTGAAGACAGAAACCTTCTCTCTGTCCAATCTGCCCGCTGGAACACAGAGAAGTGTTGCATTGTGGGATTGTTTCTCGCAGTGTAGTAGTCAGCCAATGCATTTTTAGGGAACACACACACACACACACGCGCGCACGTGCGCACACACACACACACACACACACACACACACACACACACACGCACACGCACACGCACACACACATGTACACGCACACAAACATAGACCCACAGAGGGTAGAGATGCACGAGTGGATGTGTGTGTGTGAGCGTGTGCGCAAGCGCATGTGGATGTGTGCGTGCGTCTCTACCCTCTGTGGGTCGATGCAGAGCGGCTGGACCAGGCTGGAGTGTCTCTGGGAGGCCAGGGCCGAGGAGGAGGACGAGGAGCAGCTAGAGGAACAGGAGGAGATCTCACGGGAGGAGGAGGAGGAGATGGTCAGCGACATGCTGCTGGTCTTCTTCTGCGCACTCTGAACGCTGCAATGGCGTCATGGAGGTGCTTATAGTGCTGGGAATGTATGACTGCTTGTGTATGTGGGCTCCATTTGGAGAAGTGCTGTGTGTGTGTGTGTGTGTGTGTGTGTGTGTGCATGTACTGTATGTGTGTGTTTCAATAATATATAGTTTGATGGCGAGTGACGGTGGTGTGTGTGAGTGCGTGTGCATGTGTGTGTGTGTGTGTCAATAATATATAATTTTAAAGTGTGTGTGTGTGTGTGTATGTGCGTGCATGTGTGTGCGTGTCAATAATATATAATTTTAAAGTGTGTGTGTGTGTGTATGTGCGTGCATGTGTGTGTGTGTGTGTGTGTGTGTCAGGGGTCTAACTTACTGTGCCATGTCTCCAGGGCTCCAGGGGGCGGTGCCACCGTGCCCAGAACAGCAACGTTCCTACTTCTTATAAAGACACACAAGAAAGAAGAACAGAAACGGATTCAGCAAAATCCTCCCTTTCTTCTGTCCTCGTTAAGTGTAGAATACTGGCACTTTATGCTTCTGGTGTATATCACTGTAGATAGTGTATGTGGTAAATATATACCACAGTTAGCCTCGATGACAAGGCACTGTCATTCTGTTAACTATTATTAACAGAATGTTGTGTGTTTCTACGACAACTGGTGTATGATGTCTCCTACTAGTGACAGATGTACTGTTTGACTTATAAAGACATTACTTAATGTAAGTCGCTTGGGATAAAAGTGTCTTCGAAACTCTGCAGCTGTAAATGTAAAACCTGATATATCCAGTCCAACATGCTTTCATAAAGCCTGTTCTGTTCATTCTGACCCCACCTTATCTTGCTCTGCGATGTATTGGCATGTTCAGTATGAACATATTTTTTATATGAATTGTACTCGAGTTAATAAAAAAAAAAAAAAAACTTAGAACAAAAAGGCAAACAAAAATGTAGAAACGCTGTACGTTTCATTTAAAACGGGCTATAAATTATTCCATGACCTTTCTAAAGCATCTTTCCTCTGATCCTCTGAATAACAGTTTGACAACCACTAATCTGGGAGAATGCATACAACCACACACTTGGACAGCCAGCAAGTCAGATGCAGGACATTGGCAACAGGCTATTTAAACAGACAGGAGATCCCTTTGGAATGTAGAGGCTGTGGACAAGGAGAGACAGATATAGAGTCTGCTTGTGTTCAAGTGAGTTGGGATCCAAAATATGCAATATTTCATAATATGGTTATTTACAGCATTGTAGTACACGGGAGCTGATGCAATCATAACCCGTTCACAAATAGGCCAAAGTATTTTATAAAAGGAAAACTGATTTCCATTATTCCATGTAACCTAATAACTGCAGTAAAAGCAGATATAGACAATTACTACATCACCTCTCTCCTTGAATTTGACCACAGAATGTCCTGCCTCTCTCTCTCTCTCTCTCTCTCTCTCTCTCTCTCTGTCAGTGGGTGGGGATGTGGTCAGGCCTGGAGAGCGATTGTCTGTCTGTATGAATGTAACTGTTGTTTCACTTTGTTTGATGACTCTGGAGTTTATACTTTTTACATCCAATTAAATTATTTTTATATCCGGTGGCCTGAGTTTCAGCTTGCGTTTAAAGCAGAGCCATTGAAATAACAGAGTTATGCCAACGGTTGATCGACATTTTCAACATAGTTCATGAAGAGGCATAACATATGGCAAAATAATAGTAAAGACATTTCAGTTCATTTCAATTACACAGATAACAATCACTTTATGATGTCAGCTATGAAAATTAATTATCATCCAGCTTGACATGCAAGTCAACGCTTATCAGCTCTCTTCAAGAGACTCAGGTTGGAGAAACTTGAGATCCGGCAATGCTCTCTGAATTAGACCCTACCTCATACTGAGGAAAAAGACCCCTCCTGACGTCAGATAATTTCTCTCTGGGGGTTCTGCTCTCTGTGTTTGTGTGTCTTTTACCTTCTTAAAAACACATTCACAAGACAACACAACACGTTAAGGAATGACACATACAAACACACAGTGGGGATTCTCATATTTATAGGGTTTCTCTATTTTCTTCTTTAACACACACACATACACACACGCACAGACCCACACGCATGGTCACACACACATTAACATGTCAACACACTTCATCCCATAAAGCATTCTGCATAAGGACTATTTGGGCTGTAGCTATTTCTTTCCAAAAAAATATGATCCTTCCTAACAGCTGTGAGTCATGTGCACTCCTGTATATAAACTATGTATGCGTACCAATGTTAAAGCCTATTGTTTAAACAACAACAGCTGCTACAATAACTCAAGCCACATCAGTGACAGTGAACTGAATTAAAAGTCAGTACAGTACATCACAGAGCTACCTGCTTAAATTCTATTGTTTCATCCTATTCAAAATACATTTTTAACGCCACAAACTGTATGATTTAACTATGTCTAAATGAGCATTTGAAAAAGTCCTTTAATCAGAAACCAAGTACGACTGTCTTAAATGTATGACTGTTCAGTTGTGGAACCTACATTTAATGAACCAGACCCTCCCTACCTAAGTTATAGTAAATATGGCAACACATCAATCCCATGTTAAAACTGGCTAGCTTACAACAACAGTTCTCCGAGTGCTACTGTATGCCTACGTGTCACAACAAATGAATGTGGTCAAAGTGTCTCATTAAAGGTATTGTCCAAGTCAATGTTGTTACTAGACAACGCAGAAAGAAAAAACAACTTTGCATAGTCCAAGCTAGCACACGGACATAGCATACAGCCATTAGCAATGTTGGGCAGTAACTACTGTAGTTACTAGTAACTAGTGTACTTTTAGGCTAACTTCCGGGAACTATTTTGAGGCTCTGTTGCTGTGAAAAAACGGTCCATTGGAGTGAACGGAGATGACGCAACTCTCTCTCCACATGGCTCTGTTTTAAAGCATTTTAAACCTTACTGGCTGGTAACTAGTTACTAGTAATCAGGGTAGTGATTTTAGAAGTAATACAGTAATTTAACTAGTAACGTAACTAATTCCTTTTAATACCCAGTAATAAGTAAAGTAATATTCTTACATTTTAAATGAGTAATATGTAAATAGTTTACAATTCCTGAGTAACTTGCCTAACACTGGCCATTAGACATGCAACACAGTGCAGATGTTCTGCCAATGTGGTTGACCAGTTAAATTCATGGCAGTCAGTGTTGGGGAGTTATGTTCTGGTAGTTTCTATCCAACAGTATGCAGATGTTTCATACTAGAACAAGGGATATCTCAACATCTGTAGTGCAATTGAACCTTTAGGCTAACCTACTGTATAAAGCAGAGGTTTTCAAACTGTGGGTCGGGACCCACAGGTGGGTCACTAAGTGGGAGTGAGTGGGTAGTGAAAATTGCAAGCGGCCATTGAATGAATTAATAATATCAATGAAAGGCTTCCGCGCTTTTCTATCGTGTTGTTCCACTCATTGGTCGTGAGTAAGTTTGCGGCAAAATAGCCTACTTGTTCCTGATTGGACGACATCCAATTTAGCCGCGTGCACACCATAGATTCTGGGGTGCTCTGCTCAAAAATATTTGGCGCACACACAGGTATAGCATTAGCTAACATGGATAGGTCTTTTAAAATGTTGTTAACAGTACTTGGTGTTTGGTTGGTCTCTAAATAGATTAGTCCTCTCTAGGTGGGTCCTGGCACAAACAAGTTTGGGAACACCTGGCGTAAAGCATCACAAAGAATAAAAATTACTTTGTTTGTAAATGTTCTCAGTCTCATTTCATAAAAACATGACTGAATTACACCAAGCTAGCATAACACCACAAACCATTCCACCCTTACACCGATACAGCTTTCTGTGCAGCAAATTGTTTTAGCAGAGATTTAGAATGCCATTTGGTATTCTAACAGGAAGCAGTGTGTTGAAATATTCTGGTAAGGAGTGATTACATAAATATAAGGATTATTATTTGTCTCTTTCTTTCTTTCTTTCTTTCTTTCTGTGTACAATGATAAAGACAAAGGAAAAATGTCTAAATAAGTATGAGGCAATACAATTCTTATTATTTTGTATTATTACAGTATATTGACTTTAACTACCCGTGAAATCTCCAGCGTCCAACTTCTGTCACCCTAACTCCTCAGGTTGCCTGGGTTAGGGGACCGATTTAGAATGGACCGGTCACCTGACATCTCTGTCCACCAACAGCGACCCGCTGTCTGCTTGGAGCGTCATGATGGCATGCCAGGCCTGCACAGATGTCCCCCCCACCCCACCCGCCCACCCAGAGCCTGGACCGATATGCCATGTGGCACCTCACCGGGAGGCTGTAGGGTTGGTACACATATCCCACTCACTATAGTGGTTGGAAAAACAGATGTTTCCTTATCAAGGACAATTATCGCGATGAGTCACACACACACACACACACACACTCTCTCTCTCTCTCTCTCTCTGTCTCTCTCTCTCTGACACGAACACACACACACAAATAAAGGCAAGACCCATGGCACATCATTTGAATGTAAACGTCGAAAGATACAGTACACTAATCATGTAATCGCAACTGTCCTGAATTACAGAGGAAATACAGAGGGCTCTCCTTGAACTGCTCAATCCCCACGTCCTACACAGGATAGGGTGAGAGGTACAGTATTATCTCTGGTAACTGCACTGCTGATATTTGCTTCCCTGAACCAAAACATAGCGCAAACATGGTATTGCAACATTGACCAAACCACTCACACACACCTACAGAGCTTCCCCAAAGTAAAGCTTACCTGCGTGCCTTTCCCCAAAGTAAAGTAGGAACACGACCCTCAAAAAAAGTCCTACTGATCCAACGGTCCTATTAATCCAACAGAAGGATTAACATAATAGATATCTACTCGCCCGTGTGACAACTTGTCACGTCTCAGTCACTAAGCGAGCTGACACACACACGTACACATTCACATTCACATGCACGCACAATCACACAAGGGCAACTGTGTATGCGTGTGTGTGTGGGGTGGGGGGAATTTGAGGCAGGGGCAGTTAAAGGGGGGCAGGGGCAAATATAGCTTTAACTAAAGTAGAACATAGAAACTTTTTGCAGTAGAATTCATTACACGTGCTTCCTTTAAAGCTGACTAGTTCACTTTATGCTCGGTAGCTAAAATAGTGTTGATAAGCACAGACATATGAAACGTTCCCATTGTTGAACTGTAATCTACGGTGAAAGTAAGTGAACACATTATCATAAAACAAAAAAGCATTTTTGTGACATTGGTTTGATTCTGGATTTTTATTTTATTTTACATTTTAAAGAGACAGTGTCCCTTTAAATCTGCAATGTTTATGGCAATAACATGTCAAACCGTGTAATATTGTAATTTGGAGATTAATTGCATTGCACGTTTTCCTGTAGTAAAGGAAATATCTATACATGGTAGCTATGGCAACAGCAACAACATCAACGATGTCTGTGACCTAGTATCTTGGCGGGTAAAGCCATCCATCCACCAAGTGCTTTCAATGTCATATGGGTCAGAGTCCTGAGTCCTGAGAACTGTAGCACACACTGAAACAAACCCTCATCAATGATCATTAAACGTCATCCATAGCTTTTCTCAAGAACGGGTTTGAAGACAGTGCTGTGCTGGCTCTGGCCGTCACCATCTTCGGAGTACCTGCCTGACTGCATATATCCCGCGGTAATTCATTATGGATACACGTATAAAATATGTTTTTTGAGCTGTAAATGACAAAATAATAGGATTAATCTGTGATGAAACACATCAATGCTGGTGGTAACATTGACAACACTGCATTTTATGTGCAGAAAACAGAACTACACATCATATCCGCCTAAAATCATAAGCTCATGCATCATAACATTCAAACGTTAACGGTAATGTTAATGGGGTCCCCCTCTCAACCCCTCCCCTCCCATCACATAGCTCCTTGACGCATTTTTTAAAGATGTGTAGTGAGTGGAGTCAGGCTTAGCGCGTTGGTGCATTTACTCTTTAATTGATGCGTTTTAAAGAAAAATCACCCGCCGTACTGTTGTCATGAATGGGGTAACTATTTTTTATTTTTTTTTACCAGGCTGTAAACATGTTTATTTTTGTAGTAGTCAACTATTTTAACATTGCATTCTGTGGGGATTGAGCACCTTTTGCAGCCAGCCTCAAGTGGACATTTTTATTTGGCACTTCCACAATGTATTAATTTCTCAGCACCGGAGGTTCTCGCTTGTCCGGAACATTGGCCCCGCCGGCCGTGAACTAACCTGCAGCTGAGCATGCTGGGAAACCTGTGTCTGGTGCCAGTGGGTCTTGGGCCGACACCCGACACTGGTCGGGAGGCTTGAGAGAAGAGAGAAAAAGGTGTTGCATGGCAGGTTGGGACACTGGGACAGTGTAAACAACATGATGGTTAGTCTCCATGGGAACAATGAAGCCTGGCGCATCCACAAAATGGGCCAAAAGGTGATCTCCAAACTTCACGTTACCCTCCTTGAAGTAGATATTTGTAACCTCTTCTTGTTCCCTAATACTTGTAATGGGACTCACTGTAAGTTTCCTTTTTAAAGCAGTGTCTGCTAAATTACCTAATTGTAATTGCTTTACACAATTATGCGTGCATTAGACTTGGCCTATTTGTGCATGTGTTTGTATGTAAGCTGGTCTATATTTGAGTGCGCTGGTGAACTGTGGAGTCAGATGAGATTAGGTTGGGGGTGTTGGTGTCTGGCTTTCAGCAGGGGAGGGGCAAAGAAGTGTGTAATTCCAGCTAGTGCCCCAGGGGTGGGTTGAACAGCATGCCCACGGCTGATGCCTGTGCCCAATACTAGTACTGCAGCCAAAGGCTGTTTTGCAGAAGAAAAGCCACCGGCATAAAACATGTGCCGCTAACATTTTTATAAACATTCCTTTACAAGATATTGTAAAATGTTAATAGCAGTGGATCTTCTAATAATTGCAGTAATTGTGACAGGCTGGACGGTTTAATTAAAAGCCATGTTTTTTTTGTGTGACTGTTTGGTGACTTGTGTAAATTGAATATTGTACCTACATTCCAACCGGAATATGTAAATGGATACCTAAATGTATTCACCAATGGGTACTCATTTGCAGAATAAATGTATAGAGCAGACCCATACATTCACTCAGCTTTTAACTATAACCACTGCAATAGCCAAATACTGTAGGTATTCAACACAATGTGCAATCTCACTTTTTTATTGTTCTTTCAATTACCTAACAAGTTTGAAGAAAAAAAGAAAAGACAAATAATATAAATTGTCAGTATGGCTGTTGTTCATTAGCCCAAAGCAAAAGTGGTACAGTAAAGTAAATGACACAGCAATTAAAGGTCCAGTGCAAACAAAACATACAATTTGAAAATGCATTAAAAATACAAACAAAATTTGCTTTTTTTCCCACTTTTTTTGGTTTCAAACAAATCATGGTGTCTACAATGCAAAAACCAAAATATGCACCACTTATAAGCCAAGGAATGGTTAGATTACACGGTTATTATGGACAGAGTTAGCTAGGTCTAAGATAAAACTAACTTACCCTCCCTATTGCTGCAAAACACCTGGAAATACCTCTAGCAGTGCTATACACTAGCATGTCGTCAGAAAACAATGTATTCCTATAAGTTATGGTCAAATGGTGTTCATTCCATCCTTATACTAGCCCTTACAATTACAATACTGGATATAATTATCCAAAATACTGCTGTTCAGTCACATTTGGATTTAAAAGGTATGTCAAAATATTTTACATTTTCCTGCTTTATTTTCTCTTATGCTTTCACCCTTTATAGAAATAGCCCATCAATCATGGATTAGCGCTTCGACAAATCATTAATCAGCTCTCTATACAGTATGTCTCCTTCTCTAGCCACCAACAACCTTGTAGATACCATCCTTCCAACCTCCGTCTTATAGTTCTATAGACCTGATCCCACATACAGTACTCCTGCATCAGACTCGCACACCCCTGCCTGGACCATTCATGATTTTCTTCACCTTTATAAAAGCCATAAACTCTTGGATCATATGTACTGTACTGTATATGGCTGCCCAAATGACTGGAGTATGACACACACAGTCATGGTTATCCTAATGACAAAATTTCTGTCACATTCAAGATGATTTATAAACAAATTAATACAGAGAAAAGTCTCCATTTTAACGGCATTATCACGCATGTTGTGTCATGTCTTTCTACATTTTCAACAAATCAACACCTGTCACCACTTTTAACTTGTGTGCAGAACATTCATGCAGCAAGACCCACAATGTGTCATATACTGTATCTCTAACTCTAAATCCCATAATTTATCATCTCCCACTTCTGCGCTCACCTGAAACCCTTGACAGAAACGCTCATAAAACCCCTCCACAAGTGACTGAGGGGTTCTTTAAAACCAGGCTTGGAGGTGGAGGGAGAGAATGAGCGAATGAGAGGTGTGGAGAGGCAGAAACAAATGCTCAAATGGTAGAATGTGAATGAGAGAGAGAACACAAATGGACAGATAGTCAATGTGGAAAATGCGATGGGCCATGTGAGAAAAGAGGAGAGTCTGAAACAGAAATGACAGGACGTGTTGACAAACTGGAAGAAAGAGAGTTTATGAGAGACGTGAGTCACTGTGACGTGTAGGTGTGTGCTGGACAGCGTGGGAACAAAACCGCCACAGCATCAATCATCTTTTCACCAATAACCTGACCTCACTAAAAAAAACATCACATTCCACATGTAGCTTACAAAATGAATCGGGTGAGAAACAAAGCCAAGTAAATAATTAATCTATAGTTCAGTATACTGTGCATGTTAGATAACAGATTTCTCCTAGGCAAAGGCTTGTATCTGGACTAACTTGTATAGGCAATATGGATAGCATCTAGCATGTTTGATTGACCATATCCAACATATGGAATATGTATAATGTGCTATAAAATACATGAATGATACCATTGCAATTTTTTTTTATTCTCGAAACGAAGAGGAAATCTACTGTACATGGTAACCCCTTGTGCTCCATATTCTATATAAAATATATTCTTTGCAATGTTCACTGCGCTAAAAGTATTTAATTTCATTGAATGTCATTATGACACAATATCATTGCATACAGATTTAGCTCAGAAAGCTAACCTTTAAAGATTCAGAAGAAAGATTTGCTTCATCCACTAGAAGTAAAACATGTTAAAATGTGTATGTTGCAAAAACATGTTTGACAGAATCCACAGAATGTTTCTTTCACATTCACATATGCTACCACAGAGGTGCTTGGTCAGAATTAAGAGCCTGGCCATAAAAGCAAAGCTACTGCTGAACTTTTTAACCAGCTCGCCAATTCAACTAATAAATGTATAAATTAATGCTCTCTGAATCCTATGTGAAAATGGTTACAAGTAGCAACATAAATGTTTGAGCAAAGAACACTGATTTTGGAACTACTTTATCTTGTATACACGTTAATATGACATTTATCCATTCCGTAATGTGTAATCACCCTAAAATTCTGTACCTGTAAGCCAATTTGTGGGATTTTCAATGTTAGCTAGCTATGGAGAGGCATTGTTGTTACAATAAAGCAATAGCATACTGTAACATTGAAATCATTTCCAGTCCAGATTCCAGTTCTCACAGAACCAGCTGCAATTTACTGTGTTTCAAGTAATAAACAAATTAGTAATGCAATTAGTTAACATTTATGATAGCAACCCTATTAATGAAATAGAAAGTATAGTAGAAATTATTAAATCTGAGGAGAAAAAGCTAAACAACAGAATATTATTTATACGGATAATAAAAACTGCATCAGTAATTAAACAATTTCACATTTGAAGGAATTTTTCAATTGTTTTCATGTTATTTCCAGACCATTACACCATATACTGTATTTGCAATGAACTTCCAGAAAGACAACCTGGGAAACATATCACAAGACTTTCCATTAGCATTGTTTTACTTAATATCTAACCTTTTATATTTAATAGTATATTAAATCATAATAGGAACACTGAAACGTAAAGTTATAAACACGTAATTCAAATCTTATGTATTGGGTATATTGCTTAAGCTTCTTAACATGTGAATGAATTTGTTTTGATTTTCATATATGATGGTTTATCCAAATGATTGATAATTTTAGACAGTATGCAATCATACTCAAACAAACTTCTAAGAAAAAGGGTTTCTTAAATTCTCACTTTGAAGCTTGGGAAACATTGTAAGACACTATTACAGAAAACACATAAGACATATAGGCAGTGTGCAAAGGGCTTAGTTAAATTCCTAAGTGAGTCCACAAGCTCAATGATCAATGATCTTGTATATATCAGACAAAATATGACCATGAACAAGATTCTTGATAGCCTTAATGTCAATCACACAAGAACATGTCTTCAATGCATAGTTCTTTGGCTTGCAGCTTGTTCATGATCATTCTGAACATTAAGCAACTGAACACACACTAACATTATAAAATCATAAAAAATAACTTTTTACATTAATAAGCCCTCAAGCCTATACACAGATGGCTGATTAATAACTTTATAGAAAACAGTGCACTTAATGGGATTACAGTATATACACCTTCTATACACTGTACAAACAGACATCCTTTTGCCATTCTGTTGTAGCTGTATTTGTTTCTATACTTTGTACAAAATGATGGCATTTCCTGAAGTTAAGTGTAAGGTCCTTAATTATACATTTTAATATGATAGATAAGATCTGGATGGAAGTAAAGTATTCTGCTATCAGCGCTTATAAAAGCACTGGAGTGTACAATACATGTATGTAAAGAAAACTTAGATACAGTACTTTATATTTAACAATAATCGAAATTGATAAGAATCTTCCTCCTTATGAATTTAGTACTAATTACATTTATTGGTCTTATTATGAGCATTAACATTTGTTTAATTTTCAACATATCTTTTACTGATTTTTAAACTGTCTATATTGGCATTAAAATAAATGGCTTATGATTAACAGACTTCACAAAATACTTCAAATAGAAAATTATGCTTTTCAAATAGTGCAGGAAATTCTTCACTCACACATTATAAATAGTGCATTATGAACAGTAAACCTTAATATCAATAAACAATACTGGATTAATACACTCAGGGTGAATCAATAGTCAAGCGAACCCAGTTCAAACTGTAATTATGATTGTTATGACACCTAAATGCCTTAATACAACTGAAATCTGAAGGTGGGGATTAGAAACAAATATAATATTGAGGCTCAGACAGCACAATAGTTTTTTTTTGAAAAGAAAAAAAAAACAAACTTAAATTCATTTGTATTTTTATGAAAGAACAGAGAGCATCTGAAACTAGTTCTCTGGGTGTTCATCCCATATTCTACAGTCACCGTAGATACTGGGTGGTTAATAACCATGCTGGGTCTGATTATCCATACATTTTAGAATTGAATTCCATTTTCCAAGTCCAAACATTGTCCATGTAATGAAGGAGGTTCAGGAACGCTTTGTTATTCCTTTGTTGTAGAGGAACTCTTTGGACTAGAATTTTGAGAGTTGAAAACCACTAGAAATAAATGGTCTAGTCGTTTTCCAACTGACCAGTGACCACATATGTGCTTTCCTCCGTTGGACGTTCACACACAGCTGCTGAATAATAATAAAGTATAATTTCCAAACATCACCGGGGTGAAAGGGGCTGCAGACCATTATGAAGAAAAGAGATGGGCTGAATCCAGTTGACGATGATATAAGTGCCACTAGATAAGAACAAGTTGAGCAATTCCAGAATATTTGCGATATTAAGGCCAAATTAATAGAATTACGGATCCAGACATTTCTACATGGACCACCATTTAAAATATAGTAACAGAATAATAGTAACAGTCCCCACCAGTTGAGCTCAGAATAACGGATCCAGTCATCACCAGTTGAAGAGTGAGTTTTGTCCGAGTGTCATGAAGTAAATCTGACTGCTTCCACCTGACTGGACAGATGCAAAGAACACCTGCACGCAGACAGTCATCAGAATATTAAAGACTGTATACCTCCCACTAATGACCATTAGTGCAAATGACATTTGCAACTGCTAATTCAGTTAATAAAAAACACATATCAGTCAAATAATAATACAACACAGTTTTAAGCAACACAGTATAATACACTGAATAGTATTCAGTGAGTGCTAAGTGAGCCATACCTTATCATTCCTCTCACACAGGAACTTGAGTTTCTGGGCTTTCTTGTGCATGAACACCCCCTCCAGATTCCCTGTTTTGGCTGACCTCAGCTCTATGGCTTTGTCCCCCCAACCCATCACCTGGTTAGACTGCAGGTATGCTGAGAAAGAGAGAGCGAGAGAAAGAGATGGTTAAACATTTGAGCTCTGCTGAATCCTAAGTAAAAGGGTATTCTAAAGGCCCGTTATTATTTAATTGCCGTTTATAAGTATGCATATGCAACTTCGCTGCCACACATATCCCGCGCTGCCTACTTCACGCAAGGTGCAATACCAACCGATATTGCGGGGTATGGATATGTGATGTTCTGCGAGACGGAAAGAAGCTGCGGTGATTTTTTGAAGAGTGAGATTACTAGTGTTACTATGGCGACGTCCTTGCTTGTTTATTGTGGTTCATTTTATGAGGTAGGTGTTTTACCTTCTGGTTAAGATTATGAAATGCTAGTGGTTAAATGTAGGGGTTATTTACCCTCAATTATCAGATGTTAAATTGAGATGACCTAAGTGTACGAACAGCGAAAATTGCAATCTATTATAAGTACATTTTCAATCGCCATTTCTGTTTCATAAGCATAATATTGGTGTATGTAAGAGATTTGGTGGAAAAAAAAAAAATCAGAGGCACCGGACTGCCTCCTAGTGGACGCAATAGAGTAATAGCGGCTTGCGTATCATTAGCATACGTATACAGTACATAAACAATCAAAACTGGATAATAAATAGGCCTTAAGGTTACTACTTGTGTGTGTATAGAAAAGTGTATAGTTTGTGATGGAGAGGGAGAGATTAAAAATAGAAGGAAAAGAAACAAAAATTTGTCTTTATAAGACACAGAGATGCAATGACATTGTGTGTGTGTGCACATACACGTGTGTGTGTGTGTGTGTGTGTGTGTGTGTGTGTGTGTGCATGCATGCATTTCTTCCCCATAGACTCCTCCAAGAATAGTGACCCATCTACTGGACTCAATAGAGAACACGCACGCACGCACGCACACGCATGCACACACACACACGCGCACGCACGCATTATTTTTAGCCAATCTTGTCCTAAATCTGTCTTCATAAACTTTGGTTCTGTTGTAAATCCAAAAGCCCTGATCCAGAATCAAAGCCAGTATTGAAGTAACCCTATAAATTGCTCATAATTGATCATACCATAGTAGTATAAAATTATACTAAATAAATATACATACATACATACATACATATATATATATATATACACATACACACATATATAAAGATATATATAGTAAGTATCTAAATGCTTTTATAATATAAATTTGTGATGTTGACCTTCATGGCAGCAGCTTTCTTGTCAGATTACCCACTGTCCCATTTTTAAAATGGCAGCGACCTTTTTATAAAAGTGTGTCGCTGGTAATGAACTCTATCTGGTAATGAAGGCACCCTTCTGAGCTTGTGTCTGCAGCTGCCCTTGTGGTTGAAATGTGCATAACAGCCATGTTGTTTTGGTAACAAACTCAAGAGAGCTCATACACATCCCGCCTTCCTGAGTTCAGGATGGTCTGCACTTACATATATACTTACATATACATGGAATGCATTTATATATAAATGCAAATATAAATATACATTTACTATGGTTAATGGACTTACATGGCGCTTTTCTAACCTTCTAGCCACTCTAAGCGATTTACAGTATTATAGACAAACACCAAAACGTATAATCTCACTCTGAACGTCTCTGTGTGTGCATCTGTGTGTGCGTGCATGCATGTGTGTGCGTGTATGTGTGCGTTGAGTTGCATACCGACGGAGGCAGGCATCTCGCCCCACTGTAGCACGGTATCCTTGGTGATGCGACCGTACGTGTCTATGTAGACGCCTTCGTCCTCGTAACACACCAGGACCTCTCGGCCTGCAGTGTTGGGCAGAATGATGATGGCATGGGGACGGATGGAACCCTGGATCTGACAGACACACACACGCGCACACACACGCGCACGCACACACAAAAAAAAACATTAGACATTTAGTAATTCAAGGAATGTAAAGTAAATGCATTAAGCCAGAGGTTTTCAACACGGGGTCCTCAGAAGTATTATTTTCTTATAAATGTCTTAGAAAAGATACATTATAAAGACAACCTGTGCTATAAATATATAGATATGTCAATAATTATTTTAATGGTTTAGTTAGTGGCCTGCTTTTATACATGACACTATAGGCCCTCCTACACATTATTGTTGGCAACTAAATATGTTATACCTATGTGATAGAAACACAGCACAGGGACCCCCTATCAGCCAAGGGGTCTTTGGTGTGAAAATCATTGAAGACCTCTGTATTACAATATATTTTCTGAGGTGGCATGGTACTCTTTAATTCTTTAAAGGGATAGTCAAGGGAAATCAGTCATTTTAGTCTTAGCATATCATTAAAGGATGTAGAGGCTTAATATAAACACATACAAACTATGAAAATCGACTTCCATTTGAATCGCAAAATATTCCCTATATTTATTTCACTATCTGTCAGGCGATTTTCTGGGTGGAGTTAACTACAGCGTGGGGACGTCATGCCGCTCCTGGACTATAAAAAGAAAAAGTGTCACGATAAACGGCACTTTGCGTTTGAGTCT
>JAODTR010030977.1:17500-21833 GCA_025399935.1 Amblyopsis rosae | reverse complement strand
AAATGTGTTAGCCTACCGGAACACAGAGCGGCCGAAATGTTTTGAAAAACCGTCCGATTGCCGATCGCGGGTTTTGACCAAAAACCGGCCGATTCCGATTGGTGGCCGGTCAATCGGTGCATCACTAAAACTAAACAAAAAATGCAATTTTAATCATTTAAAAAGGTTTTTAATTTCTGAAAATCATCTTCTGACCCCCTCATCTGTGTCTTGCGACCCCCCGGGAGGTCCCGACCTCCAGTTTGAGGACCACTGAATTGTAATAAAGTTTAAAAGAAAATCTGAACACATTCCCTTATCGCTGCAGTGTGATGGGTTGATACAATTATGAAAGGTGTGTGTGTGTGTGTTGTGTGTGCCAGTTTAATTTCATTTCATCCAAACTTGCTCCCCGTTATCGAGCAGGATGGCACCCTTATTGTGATTGGCCATGCATGATCAATTAAGAACTCACACCTCATTCACGTGTCTTCATAAGCAGCCACATTCTTCTGTAGCCATGTATGCAGCAGGCTATACTTTGTTGGCATGGAGAAGTCCCTTGACACTGAGAATATGAACGGAGCAGGCCCCACTCATAGATTTGATCCGGTATCAGGTTTCAAGGCTGTTATAGGGAGAGAAGAAATTCACTCCTGCAGCAAGTGTAAGGGCATTTGGGTGCGCTGGAATGAGAATCCTCATAAGAAAGATTTAGCTGATGCTTGATTACCTGCCAAGATAGCAGGTGGATTATAACTAGCAGCATCAACTAAGACAAACACATGTGAGTGTGTGCGTGTGCTTTGTCCGACGACATGCTTTCAGTTGTAATCCAAACGCTATGCTGTACAACAAAGCATTTTGTTTTAGAAGGCACCGATTTGTTGATTTGCATTTTGAGACATTCTAGTAAAACTGACAACTGTATAGCTGATGGTCTAATTTTCTCATGTCGGATGCATAGCTGCATTACAAAAAACATACACACATATTGGGAAGTAGCGGAACGCCTGTTGATGTTAGGGATCTGATGGTGATTAGATGCAAAACATATTTCCCCTACTGTATATCCTGCTCGATACGGAGGCATTTATCTTCAAATAATGACACTATTCCTTTAAACTCACACAACCAAAAGTTATAGTAAAAAACATTTTTATGATAGAATATACCTGATTTTAAAAGTAGAATCCATTATTGGATGTTTATCTAACACCAAGTCTATAGGCCTACCCCGCTTTCAGTTATGCTTTTCTAAAGTCTGAAATACACAAAGATAATAGGTATTCAACAGTGGAGGTTCCGATGGTTGCTTGGTGTGTTTGAATTTGACCTAAATAGAAGAGGTCTGGAGAGGTCAGAGACCTAACTCTAAAAATAAATGTGCTCCTAATGAAATCCTGTACACTAGTCAGCTTGAAATGATGCAATCATCTTAACGCAGGAGAGGGCCAGTGTGTTCAGGAGCAGTCAAACAGACTAAGCTTGGTTTGGTTTTGGGTCTGTACACAAATGCCTTCAGCAATTCCACCCGCTTAGCACCTAATAGGGGCTAGCTAGCCAGCTGTACAAAGAAGTGCAGGCTTGAGAAACAGCTGCAGCCAGTGTAGGAATCATCCCTCATAGTCTCAGCCTCTTCTGTCTATTACGGTAGCACTACATCTGATACATAGACTCCCGTGAGCGCTACAACACTTTCAGGAAGCGGGGTTGTAGATTTCTACTGGCTGTTGTCACTCACGACTGTAAATGTAATTCCGGCATGATGCTATAGCGCAGTTCCTCATTTACTCATTTCAGTCTATCCATTTATTTTAAGCAGCCTATGAGATGTACAAGATCGACAAATAGCCACACCCCGTGTAATTTTGTTTACTAGCTAATGCCTAAGACTGATTTGGTCGTTGAGTGATGTAGTTGGTCGTGGTGCATGCCAATCAAAATACCTGTCCTGTCAAGTGGGCAGATCTTTGCACATTTAGCTGGCACTGTGTCCCAGACCTTTTGCAAGTAAAGGCTGGCTATGCGAGACTATCCCTCATATAGTGCAAGTTTATTCTACAGTATATTTCTCAATACTTTTTTTTTGAGGTGGTGCTACGCAACAGCTGTAATGCAGCAGGCTTGTAAAAAAATGTCTCTTTAGGTTGTGTGACAGAGATAAGGTTTACTGGCCTTAAGGAAATTGTTTACAGAATCATGAAACTTATAAAAGACAGGTCACTTGTCATGTAAGCATAAAGGAACAAGCCTGGTTTGTGTTTGCAGCTGCAGCTTTGGGAGAAAATAGCTTCAACTTGAAGAATTTTTAGTATTCCTTGAGTGTGTGACAGCATATAAAGTGATGTCGCTGCTAAAGAACAAGTAGCTTCTCAACCTAGAGACAATAGGGAGTTAGGCATATGAAGCTGTGTCTTTCTAGATATTTTACGTAACAGAATCATTCTCAAGTGAAGTCACCCATCACGTGGTGGAAAAGCTTGCTGAGCCTAATGTATGATCAAATGTACTGTGAACAGCCTATGGATTGTCGCACAGCTTTTGCAAGCAATGCCATACTTATGTTTTTTTCCACATTAACCCACTTTGCCCAGAATATCTGCTATGCACCTCCATAAAAGTGAACGTCTTCAACTGTGGGTTTGAGTAACACATTACATTGCTCTCTCAAGACTTTTACTTTGGATTAGGTACAATAGTCTTTTGTTACATGGGTTATAAATCCTACTTCAGGCTTTTCTGCCTGCAAAAACGGTGTGGCGTAGCCACCATGACATAACTATTCATGGTATCACATATAGGTTCCCAGGCAGGGAAACGTTTTTGACTGACAGCCCAGGAAAAACTTTACGTAGCCGATGCAATTTCTCTATTTTGACTGTTGCCGCTGTCAGTACGTATTAGTGTACATTACATGCTGCTGCATTGCATTGTACCTTTGTGTGCTCTGTAAGTGTGTGTGTGTGTGTGTGTTTGTTTTAGTGCCTGTGTCAGGTTTGACAGAAGTTAAACCGTGGTGTAAGAGCGGATGGCGATGGTTTTGTTTCCTGGCTCTAACCGGGGTTGTGACTGCTGAGCTAAACTGACAGGGGTTCTGTGTTGTGTTTCTGTTTCGTACTGTCAGTGCAAAATAGTGACAAAAACATGATGTTTCCACCCCAGATTTGGCCCCATGAACATCTCAAGACTTGTTTCTATTGAATATGTGATAGGGTCGTGTCATTATAAGACAACTTTGTGTTTTGTAAATAGCCTAATCATATTTATTTTATTAAAATAGCCTATATGTAGTCAAAATGGGATGTAAAGTAATAATTTATATTATTATAACAAATATAATAAATATATTAAGTCTTTTTTTCATATATATACACACATTGCACATATATATATATATATATATATATATATCCACCCATTCATCAATCCAACCATGGATGTATACACAGAGAATGTATATATACAGTATATACTGTAAACTGTATATATACACATTCTGTGACATATTTGCTGCCATGTTGCAAAATTCCCGGAAACAATAGTTATGCACTTTAGTTGGAAAATTACCACTGGGAACGTCAAAAGAACACTGTAATTCTTATGTCATGGCCTGGTTCAACTAACTGTGTCTGTTTTTTGTTGGTAATTTTATAATAAAATGAAGGTGACATATAAGATCGTTCCACACTCTGTGCCTTGGCTGACAGTTAAGTGAGTCAGGCAAAGTATGGCTTTATTATCTGTGACTTGTGTACAGAATATTGAAACACATGACAGATTCACAACCTCATGCCGAATAAAGGATTGTTTATGCAGGCCCTCTAAAAAGGAGGTTCTTTGAATATTACTCAGTATTTATGCGCGGTTATAGTATTTGTATATGGCATAGGACAGTGTAAAAAAAAATAACACCATCAAAGTCATCATTCTTTTGTATATTTTGGTATACAAGAATACAGGTGCATGTGTTGGTCTTCTAGCCGGAAGGTGGGTGGCTCAATCCCAGGAGTTGGTCATTGTAAATTGCTTTGGATAAAATAAATAATAATGATAATTGTAATTGGAGGGGTTTTGTTAACAGGGAAATCACAGAGTGATAGTGAATATTGGTGTTTTGTGAGAGGAATCCATCTGATGTGTTCAGGAGTTATGATAGAAATCTTCAGAAGGCAGATTATGGTTGCGTGATTCTCATCAGGTGATTGGATCTGTGGTCTCTGGTTAAATCAAGATGAATCCGTATGTTTACCCAGGGCACTCTTGAAAAAGAGATTTATATCTCAATGAGTCTTTCTCCTGGTAAAATAAAAAATAAATGTTTATGTGCTGCTAAACCGCTGCTAACGTACCT
>JAODTR010030977.1:0-15000 GCA_025399935.1 Amblyopsis rosae | reverse complement strand
ACGAGACAGGTTTCCTGTGTGGGATATCGGTCGTCACACCAGGATGAATGATTAATGATTAATAAATATTTATTGCATTTTTCTTATCGTCCTCCAAACTCTTTTTTTACTTTACGGGAACTACATTGTGGTTTGTGTTCAGACTTAACAGCAAGTTATCACACACTACCACTTAAAAAGAAAGTTAACATTGCAAAGTTAACGCTTTGGGATAAAATTTGACTGCATATTTTTTCAAAAGAAACTCTGCTTTATAATAGTTTGTATAGTTATTTCTTTATGCCTTACTATAACAAAACACAGTGCCTGTTTTACACACACTGTAATATGATGCATCATTTATTTTTTGGGAAGACTTTCAATAAGAAGAGGCAAAGCTCATGCATGCAGTATGTGCGTGTGGAATTGTATTGCCTGTGTGCTTGCCCGTGTGCGTGTGTGTGCGTGTGCTTGTGTGTGTCTGTATTTGTGGTGTGTGTGTCACTTTACTGTCACTTTAACTAAAAGTGTGAATGTGTGTGTGTGTGTGTGTGTGTTTTTCAGGGCCACAGCGTGGGGTGAAGATGCCTGTATACAGTTGACCTCCATGCAGATGACCAGTGATGGACACAGCATCCCCACCAAATTTACAGTAAGAAGTTATAACATGATACCAGTAGTTATATATTCTTTAACTATAAAAATATTACCGTACACTGAAACTGCTAGTACTTTAACGCTATCTCGACCTCTACATTGACTTCACTCATGTAAAAAAAGCTTTCTACCCACAGTACAATAAGTTATCTTTAACAAATACTGTTGGCTAAGGTCTGGCTTTGGTAAGACTCTAACATGGTACAGCAATGCTAGTGTTAGCAACAGCTAACATGCTGCCGTATTGGGTGCATTGAGGCTGTGGAGGGGATATAATTATGAGAAGAATGGCTACAAATATCTAATCATAAAATTAAGATATAAGATGTTAATTCTGCTCTCCTTGAGACCACAATAGTTAAAGCTGGTTCAAATAGTAGAATCCAGCAGTCTACAAACACGATAAAGGTGGGCTCTTTCACCCCAAGCTTTATGAAACCTTACACATTATTCAAATGTTTAATATCTTCCAATAATTACTTTATCTTAAAGTTATGTTGCCAATTCATATTAATTCAGTGAAGCTAATCTTGATGTTGTGTGTGCATAAATCAGGCATAATCTGTTGCAGAGGGTGGAGAGAATGTCAAATGTGTTTTCTATTAAAATTGAAGTAATTTGTATTATGTGAGAAAGTGATGTATAATGTACATAAAATTTAAACCTTATTTTTGGCAATGGAAAATGAAAGCTAATTAATAAATAAAAAATTTTAAATAATAATTAAAATAATAATTAAAACATGTATATATATTAACATGTAATCCATCTAAGGTATCTGGACTCAATCTAAATAGAAGCACCATAGTTAAAGTAAAACAGGGATACATTTCCTGTAGCTGAGCTAAGCTCAACATGTAAGACCAGCAAACCAGAGTTACGGTGTTTATCTATTGTACCTTAGAGTAGGCCTACAGTATATGATTGTTCAATGTATATTGGTGCAGATTAGCACGGTAGAATTCTAGTTGTGGTGATATGTTCTCTTGACATATGATAATTTAATTGGGCAAATAGCAAATTCAGGTGTTGACGTTCAAGATGGGTGAAAATGTTATGTTTTCTTTGCACAAGATGCATAACAGCTGCTGTGTGTTGAGGTAACATCTTTTTTTTATGTTAACAGCATATACTTAATGACCACTTTGTGAAATGGTGTTTGTGCAGTTTGTTGGACGACAACATAAACGCAGAACAGAAACTGGTCCTGAGTACCATAGAGAGGATTGCACTTGCCATCATTTTGTCCATCATCATCATTATGACAGTGTTTGGAAACCTGCTGGTGATGGTGGCTCTCTGCAAGGACAGGCATCTACGGTAAGCTCACGCTTGTCACCAAACACGCGTGTCACTAAGCACGTATGTCATCAAACACGCGTGCCACTAAGCACGTATGTTATCAAACACGCATGTCACCAAACACGCGTGTCATCAAACACACATGTAAACCAAATGCGTATGTCACCAAACACGTATGTCATCAAACATGCTTGTCACCAAACACGCATGTCACCAAACACGCGTCATCAAACACACATGTAAACCAAATGCGTATGTCACCAAACACGTATGTCACCAAACATGATTGTCACCAAACCCGCATGTCACCAAACACGCATGTCACCAAACACGCGTGTCATCAAACACACATGTAAACCAAATGCGTATGTCACCAAACACGTATGTCACCAAACATGCTTGTCACCAAACACGCATGTCACCAAACACGTATGTCACCAAACACGCGTGTCATCAAACACACATGTAAACCAAATGCGTATGTCACCAAACACGTATGTCACCTAACATGCCTGTCACCAAACACGCATGTCACCAAACACGCGTGTCACCAAACACACATGTAAACCAAATGCGTATGTCACCAAACACGTATGTCACCAAACACGCGTGTCACCAAACACGTATGTCACCTAACACGCGTAACACCAAACATGCATGTCACCAAACACGATGTCACCAAACATGCATGTCACCAGACACGATGTCACCAAACACGCGTGTCACTAAACACGCATGTCACCAAACATGATGTCACCAAACACGTATGTCACCAAACGTATATGTCACCAAACACTTTTTTACAGTACAATTGTTCTGAAACATATGCATGTATGGTATAATCCTATTAGGGCTCCAGAGTACCCTAGAGCAGGGGTTGCCAAACTTGTTTGTGCCAGAACACACCTAGAAAGGACTAATCTATTTAGAGACCCACCAAAAACAATGTACCGGTAACGTAATTTTCCAAACCCTATCCATCTCAGCTAAGGCTATACCTGTGTGCACCAAATACGTTTGAGCAGAGCGCTCCAGAATCTATGGTGTGCACGCGGCTAAATAGGATGTCATCCAATCAGGAACAAGTAGGCTATTTTGCCACACAACCTTACTCACGACCAATAGGTGGATCAACACGATAGTAAAGCGCGGAAGCCTTTCATTGATATACTTAATTTATTCAATGGCTGCTTGCCACCCACGACCCACTCACTCCCACTCAGTGACCCACCTGTGGGTCCCGACATACAGATTGAAAACTGCTGCCCTAGAGGTCCTTGAAGGGACTGCAACAGCTACAGAAAGTTATAAACTCAGAGGCGAGACAGGACCCAATCACGTGACACATGAGCGCATTCCACAGGTTTCATTAAAGGCGGTCTAAGCCAACGGTTTAAACAAACCAATAGACAACATGAGGCAGGAGAGATGCAAGCAAAACATGGACTGTGATAACATGGAGCACAGGGAAAACATGGACTGGAACTAGACTAACACCGGGGTGGACAACAGACAAATCATTAAAAAAATTACAATAGGAAAGCTTTTATTTTGTTTTGATGATATGTTCTTATTATTTCAACATGAAAAACACTAAATACCTGAGCAAGCAGTAACATTTTTTGCTACTAGGTTAAAGCCATAAACATAGAGTAACGCATTGTTTTTGTCCCACATTCTGTGGAAAAATGGACATTGATGGTGATTTCCATTTATTTTGCGCTGTACTGTAAATTAAAACAAACCAATTAGGAGCCCATATGCCAAAAAATTTTCTTTGTTTTCATTCTCTCTCTCTCTCTCGCTCTCTCTCTCTCTCTCTCTCTCTCACACACACACACGCACACACACACACACACACACACACACGCACACGCTGAATACCCTCTACTGTGAATGAGGCAAGATATAAAGCGCTGGCCAGCAAATCTCACATTCCTACACACATGATCAACAGTCAGCAGATAACCTCTTGTGTAGTATAAACACAGCGTGAACATAATTTTAATTGTGGCGGTCCTGTAGTTAAAACTACATGCTGGAGAAACAGTCCCCCTTTTTACCACTTTTTCTACACACATTGGTTGGTTCATTTAGCTGATAGCATGACTAATGTTTACTATCATTTTACTAATGTTTCAGTCAATACAGTATTTACGTGTAAAATTCCCCAAGAGAAAATGTAGCCATTTTTAAAACCGTTAAGAACAAAACAATTTATAATGCAAGCAATGAACTACAGTTTACAGCATGCCAACTAACACCTGATGTCATATGTGTGATATTGTTCATTCCGCCTTCTCAGGAAATGCTTCTGCTATCTCTAAGGTTTTGTTTTTATATGACTGACCTATATTTGCATTTACACTTGGTCTGTTCTCTGCAAACTGATAGTATATGTTTACATTGGCAAGTAGTATAAAGGTTAGAGAGGGAGGAAACCTTTGTTTATTGTTCGATATACAGTAGGTGCATATAGAGATATAGAAGCCCCGTACCCATACACACCGAGAATAACTCTATCTATTTTCCAAGCCCATAAACTGTGAGAATCGTATGCTACAGCTAATCTGAAAGCCTGCCCCTATGCACTGAGATGAAGCCTGTAAATAGTGCCTCATATATGCAGTTTGAGGTACAATTATCAGGTTGTACACAACCTCCCCATGAGAAACTTCCCTATAACTTATCACCTCTATATTTGATGTTTTTGAGTGCTTAATCGGTCTGTGTTGTGCCTTTGCAGTCACTTCGTATTACGTATATATATCTCTGTGTATGTTTTACCTCAGGGGTTCTCAAACTTTTCAGCTCGCGACCCGTTAAAATAACAGGTGCCAGAGACTCCCGACCCCCGCTATCCCCAGAGGTGGTAGAGGAATAACAGCCATAGTATTATTTGATAGTATTTTACTATAGGCTAGTAGCAGAATACATCAAAGTAATGCATAAACTGTACTACTACTAACAATTATGGCTAAACTGTGTTCTCCTCCTGTCTTCCATCCCTCCGCACAGGAAGAAGAAGACTAACTACTTCATTGTGTCCCTGGCGTTTGCTGACCTGCTCGTAGCTCTGCTGGTGATGCCGTTTGCGGCCATAGAACTGACCACAGGTCAGTGGCACTATGGGGAGGTGTTCTGTCTGGTGCGGACCTCGCTGGACGTGCTGCTGACCACAGCATCCATCCTGCACTTATGCTGCATCGCACTGGACAGGTAGGTGTGTGTGTGTGTGTGTTTGTGTTTAAGTGTGTAGGTTGTAGCTGAGGAGATCAGCTTGTGGATATGTTTACGTGTGTGTGTGTGTGTGTGTGTGTGTGTGTGTGTAGGTCGTAGCTGAGGCGATCAGTTTGTGTGTGTGTGTGTGCACATGTGTGTTTGTGTTTACGTAAGTGTGTGTGGGTTATAGCTGAGATCAGTTTGTGTGTGTGTGTGTGTTTGTACATGGTTCATGTTTTTATGTTAATTCTTGACACAGGTGGTCTTTATTTTTTCAAAATAGAAAAGCTTTTAAATGTGTGATAAAATAAATTATTATAAAATGCATTTGCACCAATTCTTTTCCCAGTGTTCATTACATTTTGTGTGCGTGTTTGTGTGTGTTTGTGTGTGGGGGGTTCTCTCCAGGTACTATGCTATCTGTTGCCAGCCGTTGGTCTACAGACACAAAATGACTCCGCTCAGAGTGGCGGCCATGTTGGGAGGTTGCTGGCTTATTCCCTCCTTCATCTCCTTCCTACCCATAATGCAAAGCTGGAATGCCATCGGCATTGAAGACATTGTGAGTCATCAACAGCAAGAGGTGTCAAAAATAAATAAGCTAAATATAACATATAGAAAAAGAGTAAAGAGCCAATTGTCTGCTTTATAATTGCATTAACCTAATCAATCCTGTGATTGCATTGACGTAAGCCACCTGCCTATAGAGAGCCGAATCGAAGAGTTATCATTTAAATAGTCAAACATCATATGTGTACTTCGTGTCACAAAGCAAGCGGGATCTAAAAATAATGATATTGTCGCCGTTGACTATCATACATATTATTTCCAAATTAAGGTCCCATGATGCGGAAGTGACTTCGGCTCTCTTCTATACAGTTTTCCTAAATAACTGCCGTTTCAAAGATGACGCTTGCCTAGATCGACTTCGGTTATAATTAGTATGTGTAACACAGAGGCTGTACAGATACACTGGTGTGCAACTTAGATCTGTGGTCATGTGTGCGTGCGCGTGCGTGGTGTCCTCCAGATCGAGGAGAGGCGTGCTTCTGACGGCTCCAACCACACCAACAGCTGCGTGTTCCTGGTGAACCGTCCGTACGCGCTGGTGTGTTCCACCGTGGCGTTCTACGTGCCCCTGGCCCTCATGCTGTTGGCCTACCAGCGCATCTACGTCACCGCCATGGGCCACGCCCGACAGATCCAGATGCTGCAGCGAGCCGGCTCCGCCCTCACCCCCGGCCCCTCCCCCTCCCCCGGGCCGCCCACGCCTCGAGCCTCCTCCACGTCCTCCTCCGTCCGCTCCTCGGTGCAGGACGTCCGCCACCCGCACACCACCGGCACCTCCTCGACGTCCCTGTGCCCCTGCACGGAGCCGGTCGCAGCCGCCATCGCCGCGGCAGCGGCGAGCAGCAACAGCAGCCGTATACGCGTGGAGACCAAGGCGGCCAAGACGCTGGCGGTCATTATGGGATGCTTCTGTCTGTGCTGGGCGCCCTTCTTCATCACCAACGTGGTGGACCCCTTCATCCGCTACTCGGTGCCGTGGCAACTGTGGACCGCCTGGCTGTGGCTGGGCTACATCAACTCGGGCCTCAACCCCTTCCTGTATGCCTTCCTGAACCGCGCCTTCCGCCGAGCCTTCCTGGTGATCCTGTGCTGTGGGGACCGGCGCTACGCGCGCCACAGCAGCTTCGCTAACACCTACACACGCAGGCCCTGCTCCGCAGCCTCGGCCAACGGGACCTCCATCGCCCTGAGGTGGAGTACACAGGGGTGTTGGGGGGGGGGGGCGGGGGCGTGATGTGTGTGTTTGTGCGTGTGTGTGTGTGTGTGTGTGTGTGTGTTTGTTTATGTTTGTATGTATGGTGTGTGTTCGTGTTTGTGTGATTGTACATGGTTGTGCCTGTGTTTGTGTGTGTTTGTGTGCATATACAGTGCATGTACGTGTGTGTTTGTGTGTGTGTGTGTGTGTGTTTGCATCTTTGTGTTCTTGTGCATGCTTGTACTGTATGTGTGTGTGTGTGTGTGTGTGTGTGTTATTGTGTGTGCACATTATCAGTTAAGGTTGTGTTTTTTGTGTGTGTAAAGGTGTGCATGTACGTGTGCATGTGTGTGGGTGTGGTAGGTTATTGTTGACATTTGTGCATTAGCTGACTAGTGGGATAGGACTTCTGTACAGACGTTTACTATTCTCACACTAGCTTCTGCTGCAGAAATAGGGGTACTTGGGACCCTGAGCAGGCAGAGCGGTTATTAAATGCTTCTGGGGGTCTCATGATGACTTTAAGATTGTGAAGTAATCTGTATTTGTGTAAAGTAATCTCCTTTTATTATTTTAAACCCCTGCGATGAACAATCTTTTACTTTCTTTGCAGTGCAGTGGCAACTCTTTCCAATTTGTTTGGAAATCACAACCAAATGTAGTTAGCCAAACAGATTTTAGTGTAGCCGATCAATGAAAGCAACAGTAAGCTCTGGTTTTGTATCGCTAATCGCCGAAAAGCGATTCAAAACAGACCACACTGCAATCCAAACACAGCTCAGAATTATAATTTAATTAAATAATATTGTCTGTAGTTACTTAGTTACTTAGGTAGTTAGTCTAGTTTGATTACTTTTTTTCTAAAGTGTACAGTTTCACTTAGCACTTGTACAATGTACAATATTTGTTGTTTTCTTTCTTCATCTTCCTTCATTTCCCCCGTCGTGTTACTGTAACATTGATGTGTCATAAAACACTATAACAGAAACATCAAGAATTAAGAATGAATTTACACATCTATCATACGCGTAACTTGAAATGTACATGAACAGTAGCAGATCAAGATCAAGATCAAATTTTTTAGTTCCTTGCTTCTCAAGGTTGCCTAGGTGGACTTTTTAATGAAATCTTTCGCTTTGAATAGGATTAAATGTCTGGTTAATGAATGATGCTGATTGAATTTCTGTCTGGGAAGGGAATGTGGTTATCTTTAGCCAGGAGAAAGGGACTTGATCACAACTGATGAAATTAAACATGTTTTCATTTGCTTTGACACGATACGCTTGACAACACATCGTGACCAGAGTACTGCATTTTTATGATATTATAACATAGTAAAGAGATCCTATACAAGAGAGTAGACATTGTATGCTACTGCACAATACAAAAAGACACAGTGATAGAAAATGTAGTTTAAACAGCACGCATTTAGCATATCATAACAGTTCAGTATACCATAATGTTTTGTTTTTTACGTTAATAAAACTAAATTAAGTTAAATTAGTTATGAATTACTACAATCAATACTAATAGTTTTCATAAAACATTTTGTTATAATAGTTATGAATTACTACTATCATTACTAATAGGAGTTTTCATAAAGCATTTAGTTATAATAGTTATGAATTACTACCATCATTACTAATAGGAGTTTTCATAAAACATTTAGTTATAATAGTTATGAATTACTACCATCATTACTAATAGTTTTCATAAAAAACTAAGTTAAAATAGTTATTAATTTCTACTATCATTACTAATAGGAGTTTTCATTAATTACAGGTACCATTTTTGGTTGGATGTGTAGCCTTATTTTGAATGATAATCCTGTATAACATTATTATAATAACAGTTGAAGAGTGCTTATAAGGCATGTCTGCTGTTGACGTTAATGGCGGTGATTTAGCTGGCAGCTCTGTTTGTAATGCTGCTCTTCTCTGAAGATGACCTGCTCTGTTTAACTTTACCCACAATGCTTTGGACGCTGTAGAGAAACAGCCAAAGAGAGCGACACACAGATGCATGCACACACACACACACACACACACACACACACACACAGACACACACGCACGCACACACACACACACACACACGCACACACACACACACACACCGTACCGTCAGTATATCTAATGTATTAATGTATGTAATGTAAACCAAAATGTTTTAAGTTGTGTTTAATAGTTTTTACTGCCTCCCTCAACTGCTCACATCGCTAAGCGTTGCTCTATGCGGGGGCGGGCAGGGCCGTGTCTCCCCACTCATTGGTTCTGACTGCGTGGCTCTCACCGCTGACGATGAGAGCGTTCTGTCTGCGCAGAGCTGTCGTAACAAGCCCGTCCATATGGTTCTGGTTACAGTGCTCGTGGATAAGTAACAGCACTCCTCTCCATTTTGTGTGTGTGTGTGTGCGAGTGCGTGTGTGTGTGCGTGTGTGCGTGCGTTCATGATCCAGTACTTGCACATAAATAAAGAACACGTGTGTGTTCTTTATAGGGTCTTTATTTATAGGGGACGTGTGAAATATGTGTGTATACATGTGCTGTTAATGTATAATGAGTGTGTGTGTGTTTGAATGCACTAGATTTATCTGTATGTTTTTTACACACACGCGCACACACACACACACACACACACACACACACACACACACACCACTATAAAACTATTTGAAACACAAAGCAGATCATATGAATCTGATTACAAGATTCATCAATACCAGCCACTGATGTTAGTGGATGAATTGTGTTTCAGGGGAGAAATACATGTCCTAAGTGTCATAACAAAGGCCTGTGTTGTATCCACTATATTGATATACAGTACCAATGACATAATACCACCCAACACAGTGTAACCTTGTTGACTAAATATTAGCACAGTCTATAGCTTCTGTTTACCTTCAATCACGTTTTTCTTTTTAAATGTTTTGCCTATTGATTTATATACAATAGAAAATATACGTTAAGGTTTTTATACAATAATTCAAAAATCTCTTTTACAAGAGAGACCTTGCCAAGGTAGTTGTACAGAAACACAACATATTAAAATACAAATACAAAATTATACATGATTTATATATATATATATATATATATATATATATACACACAATTAAACAAAAGAACAACTATTCAAACAAATTGTCCTCTCAAGAAAAACAATCACATTCCTCCTTCACCACATTCTTTATGATGCCTTTAAATGAATCAATGGATTTAAATGTGTTTCATTTCAGATCTGGTTTGTATGCATTCAATGCAGGCAAACCATGAGCGTGGCATAGGAGGGCAATGGGTGCCGTACACATGGGGTCTGTGAAAGTATGTTATGGTTTTGGATGAATAATAAGATACTTAGCAACATTTTAATGGATTAAACTGTGTCTATTTTTCTAGTGGTAAAGGTCAAACTTGACCCGCAAAGACTTTAATAAGTGTAAACCCTTTTCGAACACAGAAGTAGGGTTAAATCAGCCATCTGTGCCTAACAAAACTATTTGCGTTTAATAAATGTTGCAGAATGACGTTTTCAAAGCTGCCTTCCAGACAGAGTAGAGCGTGTTTGTTTAGAATTTGCCTCAGACTAACTTTTCATCTGCAACGACGAATTCCCTGCTTAATTGCTCCCTTATTGCTTGCTATTAGTCGCTGGATGTAATATATCTGTCTGCTTCTAAACCCGTACTGTCTCTGTGCTGTCTCCCTTCCTCGATGCAATGCAGAGATTCAGATTCATAATAATCCATCTGCCTGTTTTTATACTTACCTCTGAGCTGGACACCTCCGGCAGGAGCTGAATGGAATCCCTGGTTCAACTGGGTGAAATTACAACATACTGCAAATCAATGAAGGAGTTTTAGTTTTTAAAGCAGGATGGGGGAAAATAACCTGATGTTGAGTTGGTATTTTAATCATTTTAAGAAATAAGATATACAAATAACAGGGAGAGAGGCGAAGAGATATGAAGAAGGGGTGAGAGGAATTAACGATACAGAGAGAGAGAGAGAGAGAGAGAGAGAGAGAGAGAGAGAGAGAGAGAGAGAGAGAGAGAATTAAAACAAAGGTCAAAAAACAGGGAACAGAAGGAGAAAAGCATGATAGATTTACATAGTGACGGAGAAGAAGAGTATCATCTTATGCATCAGCAGGTGCTTTTTCAACCAGGTTGTGTTTAGACATTTGTTACGATAAAGCAGCAGCATGCAGCCTGTAGTTAATCCGTTGTCCCACAACTGGAATGAATAATTTCTTCACTTCAAATCTTTGAGATTATGTACATGTTTATAGTGTTTGTCATAACATATTTACATAAAAGTCACTAACTAATGCATTAAAACAATATTTTAATAACCGCAACAAGAAACCAAAAGAAAGAAGTAAGCCTGTCACGTGTTAACTGTGGCGTTTCATGCACATTATTAGACTTATGCAATTTCCAAATGACTCCTCCACCAGCAAACTGGGGACATTATGTAGATGTAGTGCCTGTACCTGTTAACATTCACCAGGCAATGTACCGGCCATTTCAGTTACAGACGGTTGTTGACGCAGTTGCTTTTTACACCCACACACACGAACATGAAGAGTAATGTGATCATCACAGTGTGCGTGTGTGTGGCGTGCGTGTTTGTGCGTGCGTGCGTGCGTGCGCATGTGTGTGTGTGCGTGCGCGCGTGTGCCAATCTGATGGCTTGAGAAGATTTCCTGTGATTTGTCTCAAACTTTGCCAATACAGTATACTACTGGTAGCTGCTCGAGGAGGAACAGGTTAGAGAGTTGTGCACGGCCACATTGTGGCACTAAATAAAGTCAAAAACAGTCAAAATGGCAGATTGACAGTAGGCCAGTCACGGTCTGCTGTCTACCCTCATATGTGTCATTTCTGTTGGCCCATAATTGTCCTGTGTCTGTCCATGTCCCCCGACCCCATTTAACCTGCCTATAGTATGGGTTCTCTCAGGAGGGTGGCGGGCGTCTCCCTTAGAGATAGGGTGAGAAGCTCAACTGTGAGGAACTTGGAGTAGAGCCTCTGGTCCTTTGCGTCGAAAGGAGCCAGTTGGTACGGGCATCTAGTGGGAGGTGTTCCAGGCACGTCCAGCTGGGAGGAGGCCTCGGGAAAGACCCAGGACTAGGTGGAGAGATTATATCTCCACACTGGCCTCGGGATTCCCCAGTCAGAGCTCGCTAATGTGGCTCGGGAAAGGGAGGTTTGAGTCCCCTGCTGGAGCTGCTGCCCCCGCAACCCGACTATGGATAAGCGGGAGAAGATGGATGGATAGTTGTTGACACCTGTGTGTTTCTCCCAGGTGTCTGCCCTTGTAAACAGCCAGTCACTTCTCCTTTGTGAGTTGCTGGTTTGTCGAGTGTGTGTCCTGAGCTTTGGCTGTATGTATGCCTGTCTGCCCGTCTGTCTGTTCTTTACCTGTCCCTGGGTTTTGCTTTAGTCTCTTGTGACTTGTTACCTGTTCGTCGTTCGACCGGTCTTCTGCCTTGCGCTTAATCGGTTCATCAGCCCCGCGTCGTCATAGGCAACAATATCTCAGCCTCTTCCTTCCGTTAGCACTACGTCACACAAGCAATTTATAAGCTGGTCATCACTATCAGGAAGTGATTTGGGGTAGTAGAATTTCATTGGCTGAAGCTAGTGCAGTGCTCTATTTACCAATTTCAGTTTTCCGTTTCTTTTAAGCAGTAATCAAGACTACATATTTACCACAGCCAGACTTGTGATGTTTTGATAAGTAGAATAAGAATAAGTTTAACATCCGAGACCCAGACTTTATGCAAGTAAAGGCAAGTAAAGGCTGGCTCTCCGAGACTAGGCCATACAAGCATTCTGTGGTACTGTACGTGGGTTCCTCGTCTTATAAACAAACTTTTTTTTGAATGCTTATGAAAGAACACTGTACACTGTACGGACTCAACATACAGGTATGCAAGCATATTCTCAGCTGTTGTTGTTTTATTTTGTTTGTGAGATAAGAAAATGTGATAAAGTGATTATAGAGTAAATAATAATAATGGAATATGCAGTGGAATAATGTAGCATGTCTGTTTGCCTGTACTGCACCTGTCTCTGTTTATGTCTGCTTGTGATAAATCTTACTTTCCCAGCAACGCTCAAATCCCCATGGTATATAGTCTTTATCTTCAATGGTTTAAAGGATATATATATATATATATAAATACTGTATATATATATATATATATATATACTCCTCTGGTGCATATATAACGGTTGACCTTGCTACAACCCCATGTGAATCTGTTTATTGAACATATTTCACATTTCTTCACGTTTTGAAATGTATGATCGTCAGTCAGGATTACCTGGAGCTGATGTGCACAAGACATAGGCTTAATGCTAATACAAGAGAGAGAGAGAGATAGAGAGAGATAGAGAGAGAGAGAGAGAGATATGAACTCTGAGAAGTTCAAGCAGTCTCATGCACCTTGTGTCCTGATATAGTGTAGAATTGGGCATGCGCACAAAAGATGGCTTAATGGCTCATTACGGCTTACAAGTGCGTGTGTATGTATATGTGTGTTTTCGGCAACACGCATGCACACATTTACACAACTTTACAATAAGGAGCTTCGGCTTGGCAGCTGCTGTATTGCTTAAGGGTTATTGTAGGTTGTAAAACATACACACAGCATAGCTTAATGGCAGGACTGAAAAGTGTATTTCAAAGGTGGTAACATTTTTTTTTTAATTTAGGATGTGGTTTACCATGTACACTATCACGAGATTGAAACTAGTTTCTATATACAGCTAGTGTCAATATTAAAGGTGGGGTCAGCGATTGTAAACGAACACACTTTTTAATTCAAATTCAGCCAATACTTCTTAATTCAAAAAAGAGAAAATCTGTATAGTTCAGCTCACAATATGAACTGGAAACTTTAAGCAGAACAAGTATTTGCTGGTATCATCGAATACTTCCTAATGGTCTGCTACTGGGGTTTCCCGCTCTGTGTGCATACTGAGAACAATAATCTGGTGTTTCTACACAGCCCCGACTCCCTGACTAGGAGCACCAACACAGCGGCGCACACAACAATGTTCTAGCTCTTGTATATATCTCAATATTGTGGGGTGGAGCTTCTGAGGGAGCCCCCTATGACATTGAAGAGAGAGGTGTTTTTGTTCTGAATAAGTTCAAATATCAACAAGATGTTTCCATAACTACTGAATATACCTTTAAGTCTATGCCTAAACCTAAGCACCACTGTTTGCAAGAAATGCAGCTGTTGCACCTTAACACATTAAGAAGCCTCTAAAGTAATGAATTGCTTGGGTCTCCCATTGTTCATATACAATTAACCCAATTAAAATATACAGTTTTCGCAGCATTAAATACATACATTTTAAATGTTTTAAGATAATCAAGCAAAATAAATATATTATAAATGTTGTAATTACAGGTTTTCTTGATTGCCTTGATGCAGCAGTCAACTCAAACTTCACATTCTCCAAAACAGTTCACACACAGGCCGAAACAGCGGCACTCCTGGTCAAAATTACACATTGTGTTTGCAAAAGGCTCTAACCGTGCAAAAGCAAATTTTGCCTTCAAACAACACAACTTGCAAACAAGCGTATGAGCCCTTCCAATCAACCATTACACAGTGGACAACAACATACAAAATACCGCACTCAGTGCGAATCAGTGCATCATTGCTTGTCATTGTGGCCTATTACTGTATGTAGCTTTCATGCCAGTGCCATTTGATGTCAAATTTGCCTTCTTGCAAAGGATTGGATCTAGAATCAGAAATTATTTTATGCAAATTTTATTGATTCCATTGATTCTTTTTTTTCAAACTGTGGCTGAAATCTGAAATACTGCAAATATTACACAAAATACATGTAAACCAAAATAACCTCTATTAGAGTAGAAGAAATAAAGAAAATAAAACCAAAATCTATTACAGTAAAATCTGTTACTGTGGTGTAGAGTATAAGAAATAGACACTATTGATACTCAGTCTCTTCCATCCATCCATCCATCTTCATCCGCTTATCCAGAGTCGGGTCGCGGGGGCAGCAGCTCCAGCAGGGGACCCCAA
>JAODTR010030966.1:0-21834 GCA_025399935.1 Amblyopsis rosae | reverse complement strand
CCCTACCAGGAGCACAAGGCTCCAGACAACACAGCCCTCAGGTTCATGGGGGCACCCAAACCTCTCCACCACGATAACGTGATGGTTCCCGGAGAGGAACCTATAATTGTCCTTGAGAACAATTCCTCACCTGCTCCTTAACCTGTATTGCTTTGGATAAATGATGCAATACATGTAAATCAGACTACAGAAAACCTTTGTCTCTGCAGAGTTCGATTGTTTACATGACAAGTATGTCAGAGGCCTGTCTGTGATTGGGTGGTTTGATGTTTAGGAGGCGTATAAACATGGGTCATCCTCTGCCACACGACTGAGATCATCAGACCTATAGCCTTGTCATTGTGCTCTGTATCTCTGGTGGGGGGATAACTGGTGCCTTTGCACTCATGATGTCCGATGGTCTTCTTCAGGAGCAGCTCTGCTTCCCAGGCTACAACGGCTCCTGCTCCAGGTCTCAGTTCAGTGTGGGTGCCCAGCTGGTTCTCTATGCGATATGCGGCCTGTGCATGCTGGTTACCATTGTGGGCAACGCCCTGGTTATCGTGTCTATAACCCACTTCAAGCGGCTGCACAGCCCCACCAATGTGTTGGTTCTCTCACTGGCTCTGGCAGACCTTCTGCTGGGCCTCATCGTCATGCCCTTCAGCACCGTCCGGGCGGTGGAGGGATGCTGGTTCTACGGGGATGCCTTCTGCTTGCTGCACTCCGGCTGTGACATGTTCCTGACCTCCGTCTCCATCTTCCACCTGGTTTGCATTGCCGTGGACAGACACCAAGCGATATGCCATCCCATGCAGTACATCAGCAGCATCACCATGCCGGTGGTCTGGGCTATGGCGTTTGCCAGTTGGACACTGGCTGGCATCTACTCATTTGGTCTGCTGTTCTCAAAGGCTAATGTGGCTGGGTTAGAGGATATACTAGCATCAATGTATTGCCTTGGCAGCTGTAGCCTGCTCTTAAATAAGCTTTGGGGGACCCTGGACACAATGATAGGGTTTTTTTTCCCTTGCACTGTAATGGTGGGCTTGTACTCTCAAATATTTCTTGTTGCTAAAGAGCACGTGAAAAAGATTGAGGATATGAGTGTGGTATCAAACGCAAAGGGCAGTGGACCAATTAAGCGCTCTGAGCATAAGGCAGCAAAAACACTGGCTATTGTGGTCGGAGGGTTCATCTGTTGTTGGATGCCGTTCTTTCTAAATTCGATAATTGAAGCCTACACTGGCTTTAGCACCCCGGCCACCCTCTTTGAAGTGTTTGTGTGGCTGGGTTACTTTAACTCAACCTTGAACCCAATTATTTATGCCATGTTTTATCCTTGGTTCAGGAAATGTTTCCGTCTTATCGTCACTCTGAAAATATTTCATAAGAATTCCTCAACCATGAATTTGTCTGTAAATTGATGTGCTAATGTGTGTCTTTATATTTATAACATTTCTTTATATTTTAGTATTCAACAAAGACATATTGTCTCAAAACAAATGTGCTGGTGTGGAAAATAAGCAGAGTGTTAAAATAATTGTATCTAATAGATAAAGACAAGATCAATTTAGTAGATACAGATTTTAAATCATTGTTTTAATATTTACCTTTTTGCTATGAAATAGATATATTCCCTGGAGTTAATCCAGCATACTTATTTTTTGGTCACAGTTCAGGGATGTTTGTAAAAGAAAGAATTTAATACATTTTTTTATATGAGATACAGGAAAAATTTATTATATATTTTATTATATTAGACATTTGTGCAACACAATTTATGGCTCACATCACTTTGCCCTATCAAACCATCAGAGGAAATGTTTATGTTTTAAACAAATATATAAATATATACTGTTTATAAAGTTTCATATGTCTGACAGCACTAGTATTTAAAATAAATATACATTTTGGATATGTGCCTGCTGCCTTACAATAGCATAATTTACGTAGGCTGTAAAGCACTTAGCAAAAACAAAATGCTATACATTATTTAAGCTAAGCAGTTTGCTTTAGAAGCTTTAAAATAATAGAGCATTGCTTAAACAAAATCGACACAGCATTTCATTATTTCATTATGATATTTTTATTTAAGGTTATTTTATCAAAATGAAATTAACAGCCTTCTGGCCATTGAATTAACACAATTCATGTTGTTTTAACCCAATACTGTATTCAATAATGTTCTAAGACATTTTCTTTAATTTCTTTACATACAAGCTTACCCATTGCCAGCAATTATGAATCATTCTTGTCTCCATTACAAATGTGTGCAAGCAACATGCCAAAAATTAAAACCTAATTTTCAAAAACTAAAAAGTAGGCCTACTATACAGAGACTGCAGCTCAAAAGCACTTTTGAATGAATGTGCTTTTGTCCTCTGTGCTTTTATTTACTGTAGCCTAATTGTGCATTTTATATTTACACATTTGGAAACAAAAGCTATGTAGCATAGGATTGCAGGGCTGATTGAAGGCCCAGCTGGATTTTTGGTTGATCACTGAAAGCAACATTTCTAATTAAACCCTTTACTGAAGCAACTAAATCACTTGCTATTTTTTTATACTGTAAATTCGATTAAAGAAACATTATTAGTTCACTTTTTGATACTGTGTTAAAACAAAATGTGGCCTACTAATCACACATTAAACTTTCACATAGCGTGGTTCACACTAGCAAAAGGAAAGAAAAGTGAATTATACAAACAATATATTTCAAGTATATAGGCGTAGTTAGAACTGAAACTTTAAACGTGTACATGTCACATGTACACATTTGTAATGCCATTAACTGCATTTTGTAATGCAAAAACAATTGATTCGTATAATGACCTAAATGTGGGCTTGAGCAGAAAATTACTATTTGGCTATTTGTGTGTGCTGTGAGTACCCAGAAACCCAGGAGTTATTCACCCCCATACCAATAGCACGACCTGGTGGACATTATAATATAAGGGTAGACCTACAGTATATTTAGCCTAGCATGTGTCTATCTTACTTTATATTGTGTAGGCCTACATATAGACTACAGCAGTCTATGTATTAGGCAGCCTATAATATTCTAGAACTTAAGATATATGGTATTTACAGTTTACACAAGTTTAAATGTTGATTTCATGCAATAGCGCGTTGAACAGCACTGAGTCTATGGGTCTGTTACGGTATCTATATTGACCGCCCGACCCATACCCATTCATTGGTCTAATGGTCCCGACGCTTCACTGCCACGTAGAATTATACTGGATTAACACGGGAGAACAGAACCGCACACTAGCACAAGGTAAAAAAAATCAACATTAAAACGTGGCATCAGAACAGCGAAATGTATTGGCATGCTTGAGAACAAAAGTAGTTACACGCGGCGTGGTTAACAAAGTAGTACACTGGTCACTGGTTCGTCAAAGTTGAAGTCAATCAAAACAGTTTTGAATCGTCAAGATTGTTTCATTCAGGAAGGCATGTAGTTTGTGGTTAGCTAGTGCTACACCGAATCTAAAGCTAGCTTGTTAGTTACTGAAGATAACTTGATCTTTCGTAACTATAGTAAAGTTAACCAGAATTCATAACAATATAGCCAATGCTAGAGTGAAAACGACTACATCTGAAGGTAATTTGACCAGCCAGTATGCAGCATAGCCAGTGCTAGCTAACGTAGCTAGCTTTAACTGCTAGTTATGTAAACATGGTAATGGTTAATTTAAAAGTAGGCAAGTAAGTAAGTGGGCAGTGACACATCTTACTAGTAGCCTACTAGTTGCTATTGATGCATTATTCGTGGCTTTCTGTATTAGCTATTTCTGATTCGTACATGTCAGTTATTGGCAGTAACATTGACATGTTTGTACCATCTGTTTTAATTCTCTATACAGTTTCACATTCTTAATGTATTTCCTTGAACATTCTCCACATATCCAATAATCAGACAATGCCAATTGGTGGCTATTATATTACTAGCTAGAAATACACAATTGGACTTTATATGACTTCTTTATTTAAAGGAAATTTCCTTTTTAATAATCAAAACATTTGACTAATTCTGTCTAATATGTGCCAGTAGGGTGCAGAGGAGTAAAAACAGACTCAACAAAAAGTTTGGAGGTTCAGTGCCATCCCGTGCCCACCACAAGAGGGCGACATCATGAGGCAACTAAAAGGCAAACCCAAGAAAGAAACATCCAGGGACAAGAAGGAACGCAAGCAGGCCATGCAGGAGGCCCGGCAGCAGGTGGCCACAATTGTCCTTCCCACACTGGCTGTGGTGGTGCTGGTCATCGTGGTCTTTGTCTATGTGGCCACCAGGCCGGGTGCTATTGAGTAGACCCCTCACATGTTTGTTCTTCGTGCACATCAACAATCACTGGGGCTTTATGAGAGTAGCTACACCCAAAAGGACCTTCCCCTAGGTCGCCCCATCCCTCGTAGCACCCTGACCTCAGCTCCAAGAGAATGCCCTCAACTACCTGCCATTTGTCTTACTTACAACGCCTCATCCAAAGTGCTGTTTTGTCACAGGAAGGAATCAGGCTAGATGACGCTGGTGCCTTTTTGATGGGTGAACAAAGAATAGACGGATCCACTTCATCTTACAGTGTCAAAAGGGATTTATACGGTCTTAAATTCAGTTTTATTAAAGGTGCCGAGGCCATGTTTACCAAAGGACTTTAGTGCACAGTTTGCCAAGTTTTAATATGTATTTAATTGGGTGAATGGTCAGATGAATGTTTTTATAGCGTGAATGTATGGCTGAGACTTTAAAGTTAGACAGCATGATCCTCTTAATCACAAGCATGCCACTCTTACACAGTTCTTTTTCTGTGGAATGTATATGGAAAGACAGTATTCATGCAAGACATTGGTCCTGTCATCTTCTAACAGATTAATGCTAATTGTGTGCAAGTATTGAATTCTAACAGAAAATACATAAATGATTTTGTAGTAGCTGCAAACACAATGTGTTTCTTAATCTACAATCCAAGTGCTATATTTACCCCCTCCCCCCCTTAAGTTATTTATCATTTGGAATCCCTTATGACATCTGTGCAGATGTGACAATGTGCCTTATAACGTTTGAGAATGTATTGCAGTTAATAAAAGCTGATTTTAAAGGAAATGCATTTTTTCCTTGTTTAAATCAAGGCATTTAAATTGAATTAAAATGTGTTTGCACCATTTTCAAACAAGAACAGCTTTTTCAAGAATGGAAGGTAAGGTTGTTAGTCACAGTCCTTGATAGTGTGGCCGCTACACAAGGAACAAGGATAGTTTTACATTAATGTAGAAAAGCATGTATATTTTGTAATGTTTTAATATTTATGATTTAAATAATTGATAAAAGGATAATTTATCAAGCGTATCTAGTAATCTAATAATTTTAGACATTTTTGATTGCACCCAAAACCTTTTCCCAGTTTTAGTGAAAACACAAGTAGCTTTTGCTGAAGAGGACAAAACAGGTGTGGGTGTGTTGTCAATTGTACATAAAATATAATATCTAATGAGAGGAATCTCAATTTTAAATTGATTTTTGGAGGACGTCAGTACAGTAGGACCTCGGTGTAATAGTTGAATCAACTTTAATTGACCAGAAGAGGGCAGTAGAGCATTAGTCTTCCTGAAATTGGCGTCTCATTACACTCACAACTGCCTTTACCCTATGAAAATAAATTGAAATACTGCCACAGGGATTCTTAACTCAAGATTTTATAGGATATGTGATGGATAATATATAAACAATGGATAGCATGCGCTTAGTGAAAAATATTTAGCCAGCAAAGTATCCTAAGAGGCTATATCTTAACATTAACACGTGCAGGTTTGGTATTTGGACAGCTTTATTCACGATTCTTTCAGATAAGGGTAGGTTGCAGGTTGCTCTATTTAGCAGGGCTCTGAGAGGATACTATTTCCGTGTTATTCTCACGCTATCCTTTTACATTGGAAACAGGTTGATTGCCCACACCTGCTTCCAATCTCTTGGAAGCAGAACTCTCCCCCCTCACAGACATCACTAACCCATATCAGTCCGCACACTGTAGCCTATCTAGATTTAGTAGGCTATAGCCTTTGAGATTTAATGTTAAGGCTTCTCTACTCATCAGGTGTAATTTCATAGGGGATTAGGTCTCAATGTGAGCTAAATACAAGACGTGTGTGTGTGCGTGCGTTTGACAAAATTAAGTCCATTTACCAGTCAAAGTACATTTACGGTCATAAACCATTCAAGATGATGTGACAGCACCTTTGCCCCACAGAATACAGTCTGTGTTGGTCTATTTGGGGTTATTAGAGTTTTGAAGAGCCATAGCTACAAGCATTTTTTTGGGAAATAGATCTTTACAGAATTAAGGTTAATTTAGGTCTTAAATTGGACAAGCTCACAGTATGCAGACTTGTTTGAAACAGGCCCTGGAGGAGTGGAAATCTCTAGAAGATGAATATCAACATATCCAAGTAAGAAGTGAATCTCAGCATCTTTATTTTGCAGTGTTACATTAATTAAATAAATAATATATAATAAGAATTAAATAAGGTGACATTACACGTAGTATTTGACCTGTAAATACAGTGTTTGAGATCAACATTTGCACCTACATCTATTTTGTAACATTTACTTTTAACATCCAGGAGACTCACAGGATATACTTGCAGAAACTAGGTGAAATTTCCACTCTGCAGAATAGTTGTTCTTCTTCTATTTCTCGTCAGCGCAAAAGAATCATGGACATTTCTCAGCTGGTTAAGAGGTAACAGTCTGTGCGCACACACAATCACAAGCAATAATATGCAGACAGACGTGTGATAACAAGATGGGCAGATGATAGACTATAATCGCTTTTGGATATATCAGGCCCTATTGGCAGTTCTGGATCTAAGTTTAAATGAAAATGCAGGCACACACATACATTCTCATTTATAAATATGATACACAATATCATAATTTATTCACCCTTTCTCATGTCTACTAAATCAGATATAGTAAAGGAGGCCTACCAGAAGGAGAGTCCAAAACCATGGATGAAATAAAAGAGAAAATTGATACGAGAGCAAATATTTTCTTTGAAATGGAGGCTTTCCTTCCCAAGAATAATGGGTGAGGACTTATTTTCACTATTCGAATTCCATGCAAGCCAAACTGACAACTTGAAAAACAGGGTTACCTAACAAAAATCACTATGTATGTATGTATGAGCACAACGCACACACATTGATGGCCTAATCTTTTATATTGCAGGCTTTATCTCAGTCTAATCCTGGGCAACGTCAATGTGACTCTTCTCACCAAGCAGTCAAAGTGAGCACACAGTAATATAAGCACCACAATGGCATCTTGCTTCCTAACTACCATCTTCCACACTATTCATGCAGTTATTTCTCTTAAGTTCAGTGCTAGGATGACCGATTACATCACAGATACAATCTTATAAGACTGATTCCAATCTAACGTATATTCAGTCATGTGGCTGGCACGGCATGCAATCTGGACTTTGATTCCTGCTAATCAGCTAAAGGTGTACAAATAAGGTGTTCTGTTGCAACCACTTGTTTTAGTAACCAGTCAGTCTGCATGCTTTCTCTTGGCCTTAAACTGAATGACTGAATATCTATGCCCCAAGTCCTATCAGCAACTAAATGACTGAATATCTGTGCCCCAAGTCCTATCGGCAATAATCTTTTTTCCCCCCGCATGTGTTTACTCAATAAATGTGTTGTGTATTCATCAGATTTGCCTACAAAGATGAATATGAGAAGTTCAAGCTCTACCTGACCGTTGTAATGTTTCTCTTCTCCCTCGTATGCTATTTCTTTGTAAGATATCGGTAAGCAGTAAGAACATTTTCTTTTTATTTGCCTGATTCTGCGCAGAATCTTTGCAACTTAACTTATTTGGTAACTTATTTGTATGTTTTTAGATTTGTTGATGCGATTCTCAATTTCCTGTTGGTGTGGTACTATTGCACATTAACCATCAGAGAGAGCATCCTCATCACCAATGGGTCCAGGTCCGTATATCGCAAATCACGTTAAGCCCATACTGGCTGACACTGTATCTTATAGTTGCTTGTGGACCTGATACAGTTGAAATTAATATAATATCAGTCCATGTGTGCCTTGTCAATGGTAACCAGGCAGAAAGCATCACTAATTATTTATATACAGATACATATTTTAACAGTTGTATCAGATAATCAAAATGTTTCTGCTTGTTTCACTTAGGCCTGGGAAGACCAATTGCAATAGTAGCAACTAATAGTGAAAACTTAAAAAAGCATATACATTGTTTAATTTATAACTAATATATTATATTTAATCTATTTTATTTGTTAGTTAATGCAGTTTGTTTTGCTTCACAGAATAAAAGGCTGGTGGATCTTCCATCATTACATATCAGCAGTTTTGTCCGGAGTAATGCTGACCTGGTAACGTGTGGTAACTATTTTATACACACTAAAACAATATTCATATAGTCTTAAAGGAGTCATTTTGTGCTCCTTTTCACTTGTTGACACAGTTCCTTGACTTTTCAAAGCAATGTAGTTCACCAGTTTAGGTGAAAATACCACATAGATTATGTGGAATAGCACCATCACAACCACAACTCTCGAAAAACTGTCAGATTTCAGTGACTGCTTTAAATTTAACAAGCCATTGCCCAGCCATTTCTTTTATTCGCCTGTTTCCCTGCCTCTCTCCTTTTTTTAGCCAATACAGACCAGGGCTGGTATTCACGAAGCAACTTGAGGCTAAAAGTAGTTCCTAACTTGCCGATTTAGGAGAAACTTCTAAAAATAATGTGCGTGTCATTCCTAAATTTAGGACTCCTAATTTTTTTTTTTGAGTATTTCACAAAGCGTTTTAGTGCTAATACTAGCTCCTAAATCTCTGAAAAGTTAGGAGTCCTCTTGACTACCCCTAAGTCACTAGGACCACCTCCTACGTGTCAATGATCCCCTCCAGCCCCTTTATGCTGGTGTCTGAGTGCCCAAGGACACTGTACACCACTGAGGCAATGGCTGGTAGAGCCTTGGATGCTGAGCCTTTTGTATACTTTATGCTAACTGTATATGACAAAATATAACATTGTGATTTAGTGCATTTCAAAATAATTGGGCAAACATCCTGCTACTTGTGGCACTTGTTTATTTGAATTTTGTCATCTCTGTCCTGGCCTGAGACGACAAATACCACCAGAGATGATCACACTTATTGGTTGTTCTGATGAGACTCCTCTGACAGATGAGCAGGCCATAGGGGTAGGCAGAGATTTGTGGAACAATAGCTAAATTAAGCTCTGTCCATTTTCCCAGAGTTCCTTGTGTTTGTGTGATTTGTGTTGCATTGAGGTTCCAAATTTATATTTGCAGTTTAATTAATGCCTCAGTTCAAGTGTGTTGGATTAGAGTATGTGTGGCATTATTTGTAATACTAATTGTGTTTGGGCACCATTACAACAATACCCATCTTGAACGGTGTAATTTTTATTTTGTCTTTTTTGAAGTCATCAAAACAAGCTCTTACTTGTTTTTGCTACAAATTGCTCACCACATTATAATGGAAAGAAATGTGTATTTAAGTTTGAATAATGAAAATGTTGATGTGTTGTTGTTTAAATAGGATTGTAGCTGCCAATGAACCCAACTGCTATTATTGACAGGCAAAGCCCATGAACTCCCTGACGGACCCATTCCCTATCAGCTAATCATTGTTCATGAAACATGGCATCATCCATAGCAACAGGGCCAACCCCACCCTTCCTCTTATCTTAAGAGTTCTCTAAATTCCTTAGTAAAAGTTGGTCTCAGCAGCTTTGTGGATATAATTTTGGAGGTAACTTTTAGTAAGATTTAGGAGTACTCTTAGCGGTAAGATAAAATGCTTTGTGAATACCGGCCCAGGAAGCTAACAGTCCACTTTGAAAGGCATTGCTAATTCCAAAAACAACTAGACATACTTGGTTTTCATGGAATGGGTCCTTGACTGTCTTTTTTTTTTTTAACCATTATATGAACATTATACACATGCTAGTGGTACTGCAGATTGCCAGATATAATTTTCCGCATAGGCCCATTTGTACTCTTACAGAGAAACCTGTGTGGTATTGAAGGAAAACGGACACATTTTAATTAGATTGAAATTGTTGCTTTGTTATCTCTACATTCTTCAAAAGGCCCGACGGGAATTTGTACCAGGTCTTCAGAAACCAGTTTCTTGCCTACTCCTTGTATCAAAGTAAGACCAATACACTTGAAATTGTACAAGACATGCTTTTGCGTCTATCCCAATTGCCGTGTTTATGGGTGTGTGTGTGTGTGTGTGGGGAGCAGGCTTTGTTCAGTGTCTGCAGTGTTATTATCAGAGTGGGTGTCTGTATAGACTACGGGCCCTTGGAGAAAGACACAACATGGATCTGACAGTTGGTGAGATATGTTCCAAGGTCTATTTATTTATGTTTATACTAAGCTGTGCATATATGGACCGCTATGGCGGTTTTTGATCATCTGGTGTATATAATATATTTATACTGCAACTTCAAAGTGTGTGATAAACACTTATTCTGCTTTAAGAGGGCTTTCAGTCTTGGATGTGGCGAGGACTGACTTTTCTTTTGCCGTTCCTGTTTTTTGGTCATGTGAGTATCATGTAATAATGACTGTACTCGTCCGTCCCTGTGAGATATTATGCTGAATAATGTTGTCAGCTGTTCTTGAACACATTGCTTAGTCAGCCTTCAAAATGCAATGTCATGTTCCTGAGTATCAGAATTCTTTATCATGAAAAATGGAGGCTTTGTTTGTATGAAGGCGTTCTACAGTTTTATCCTTTTTTTAAATTGTGACTAGAAGCTACACTTGTCTGTACACAAAAGTCTCAATGGTCTTTTTATACCTTCATATACAGTTCTGGCAGCTCTTCAATGGCCTCTCACTATTCAAAATGGCTCAGCTCCCAGAGTGTATCGAGTGGCAGGTCAGTGTGCCCTTGTCTTATACCCATTGATCCTGCGTCTCTGTGGGGTTGTAGGCCAGATGTGGCCACGCTTTTCCCCCACTGTATAACGTGTCTGGTGCCGTGTGAATAGTGTTTCTGTTAATCACCGTCAGACCTGAACAATGTTCACCAATAGAATTAGAGCTCCTAGCATAGTGCTGTGTTTATTGTGCAAATATGTATCTGCACACATGCAGTACACACTATATACATATTCACATATGTATAAATACTGTAAGCAAGTTACTTGGTTAGTTAACCATGTATAATAATCTTACCAAGGAATATGCATCTGTTGTCACATATTTTGTGTAGCAGTTGTACATGACATAGTCCACTTAATAGAACATTATTATGTAAATATATTGTGGTTAGTTAGGCATTTGAAATGGTATATGGACTGCATTTATATAGTGCTTTTATCCAAAGCGCTTTACAGTATTTTTTCTTCACATTCATACACACATTCATACACCAATGGTGATTGCTGCAATGCAAGGTGCGACCAACCACCGGGAGCAGTTGGGGAAGGGGGGGGGGGTGTAAGACATCTTGCTCAAGGATGCTTACAGGTAGGTGAACCCATAACCTTCCGGCTGGCCGGCCCAACACCCAGACCACTGGACCATCGTATAATTAACTGTTTGACTCCTGTAATTCCAGGTCCTGATGTGTGCCATCTGCTTTCTTGTTCTCTTCGCTGGAAATGTGTTCACCACTGTTGCTGTTGTCCGACACAAGATCAAGAGCAAAGCGAAGGCAAAACGTCAGTGATGTCCCTGCCCCACAAACCCAACGTTGTTTTTCATTTGTATCCGCATGGACACTTGCTGAACATGCATATCGATGCTGTCAAAAATGAAGAGATATAGGCACACCTGTTCTCATTTTTTGCTAAGCTTCGATAGACTGATATTTTCCAGAGCGTAGTTTAATGTGCATTAAGGGAAAGTGTTCTTTACCCATTCAACACACCTGTGCAGATACTACCTGCCCCTGTTGGTAAATCTGTTGTAGTTTTCTGTAAATATACCCTTCTATGCAACTTAAGTGATATAAAAGCAGTTTAATACCATTTCACGTGTAAAATAAAATTACTTGATAAAAAGACTTACTTTTTTGAATGTTTTGTTTACACAACTCTTTGCAAAAATCTAGTTAGTCCAGTTTTTCTTTTGTCTTTATTGGTTGAGGTGGAGTGTATTTAACAAATTGGGCCTGCTACTAGACTTGTTGACCATATTATTTTGAAACTTTATTTAATATCTTCTCATCTCCACATGTTTAATCTTTCCAAAAATTATGTTAAGGCAAATTAATGTATTCCAAGTAGCCTTTACATAAAACCAGACATGATGTGGACATTTATCACCTGTCCTTGGCACATTTATTACATAACACAACTTTCAATGGGAGAAGTTCCCTTCAGTAGGTGAAGGTACGTCTGTCAAGGACATTTGTTTCAGACTGTGTTTAGTTTAATTACATAACCCTAACCTCTGGCCCGATGCACTTTAGTAGTACAGACTTGTCAGAAGTGCATGACATGTAGTCATAGGGTAATATCTTTTTAGAGTAAATTTCAGTAAGGATTAGTTAAATGAAATAATGTAAAATATAGTTGTCATTCTTGCCCATTCACGTCGTGAACGTGCCCATTTGACATATATTGTTATATTAAGGTAGTAAGAGTGAAATGGTTCACCCCTCGAAAATATCGACATGGTACGATCCTGCATGGCGCAAAGTTTCCTTCCGCATTGTACGCCGTGTGCGTGACAGCGGAGAAGCAAAGGTAAGCGCTGGCTCTAACTTTTAGCATCTTTGTAAAAAAAAAATATTTTACACCGATTTTGGGATATTGTCAGTCCGCAGGATTTGCAGAAGAGGCCTATTACATTGGCACAAGAACAGAAACCCGGGAGTAATAGATAAAACGGATATATTTTAATTAGTTTTCACGTTAGCTCGGAAGAACTGAGCTTATGCTACGTGAATTTACTATGCCGCAGTTACCATGTCACTATGTTAAGTTGATTTTGTGAAATTATTCATTAGAGTTAGGTAAACTTTGTATTGTTTAAAGAGATAGAGCCCCCTGTAACGTTTAACTCCCTGTATTTGTTTCTGTTTCAGAGAATAGCCAGGCCCCACTGGAAAATTTTTTTTTTTCCCAAATCATACAGCTGCGAAATCTGACGAATTGTACTGTGCCAGTACTACTGACTACAAAAATGTCAGTGGAAATGCTTATTCATTAAATTGCGAGTGTAAATGCCCTTTTATGCATTGACAAAATAGTAGGCATTTGCATTGTTGGACATTAGCGCTGATGTCACAATGACTAGGATCACCCTCGTTGGTTATGCAACATTATGAATTCAAAGGTTTTAACAGTAGTGGTTCATAAATTATATTCTGCTGAAACAAGTATTTTAATTTGAAAACAAATGGACACCTGAAGTGGGAAGAGAGAAGAAATGATAGCCTAGGCCCATATGCTATATATAATTCACAAACGAAAATTATGTTTAAATCCTTAAGTATTTAAACATAATTTTGATTTGTGAATTATATTTTACAAATAATTATATAATTCGTCAGATTGAACCATAACCAGTGATTATTAAGCCTCTCCATAGCATGCAAAATAATGCTAAACTAGGATACATGTAAAGCTAAAGGGCTATGAAAAAAGGTGAATATATGTTTTTGGATGTGTTGTCCTGATTCTATTCACCCAACAGCTTTGCTGACTTCAACACCATCTTGGTTTACTAATTTACCCTATTGGGAGATTAAGAGGCAAGATTGTTGGCATGGTCACCATGTAGTTTGTAGTAACTAACATGATACATGGCAAAATATCCAGCACAGTTAAGATTTTAATATTGGATAACCTTTAAACACTCAGTTTTACTTCCAGGTGTTATTGCATTGCAAACAGAAATGTTTTGTTAAATGGACTGTGTACTACATTAGATGGTTTGATAAGATTAAATTATGTGTTTAGATATCAGGGCACTCTTTCAAACGAACGGTCGTTTCTAGTTAGTTGAAAACACATTTCTTGGCTAGGCCACTACTGTATGTAGTAGATGTGAGAAATGTTTGGAATAGAAGCGATAAATCAGTCTTTGGTCAATTAAAAAGAAAACAATAAAACAAGCAATACTTAACTTTTTTCATTCTGTTATTCTTTTGAATTCTTAACAAAGCACGTAGAACCTGATGTTCCCTATGAGTGTGTGACAAGAGCTGTTAAGTCCAGAGAAAAGAGGCTTTGTACTTGGTCAGCGTGAGTAGTAAAGACTCAACTTTGAAGAAGATGTCATAGCAACCTTGAGGCTTTAAAAGAGTCTGTTCAAGTGTAGTTAAGTAGTTGGGTACACAGGTATGTTCTATTTGGGTATATTGTTACGATAATGTCATGTGTATTCCAATGCTCATATCCAATACAGAACATTACTCACAGCTTGTTCGTTATTGTGTTACAGCAGAATCCCTCAGAACATTTCAAAACTTGTGTGAATGAAGCTGGGCTTGTAGTGCTTGTCATAAACAACATATATCTGTATTAGGGCTGCACGATTTGGTCAAAAAGTATAATTGCTATTAGTTTAGCAAAGATTGCGATATAGTAAGCAGCTCATAATTCTGTTTGATATAAAAACTTAAAAGTGCTCTGTATTATAGCATTAAATACTGTATGTAAATATACAATATAGTAACCTGATATGCCACATGGATTTATAGACACAAGTCCATCTGGGAAACCGTCCATCAAAACAGTTTTAACTTTCAAAAAAATACTTAGAAGTTGATTCGATGAACCATCTGTCTGTCATTGTTTTTTTCAAGTAGCTTTTGCTGTCACACCTAAATAATGCCCGTAACTATTAATTAGTATGACACTGAATGGTAAGTTGGTCACAGACGACATTATTTGAAGCCTCTCCAGACTGATTCTCATGGCAAAGTCAAACTGAAGCTTTCAAGATCATTATGGTTTCTCTAGGTTAACTATATAGGCTAGAGGAGTACCTACTGTATTTCTTAAGCAGATAATGAATTGATGCATGGTGGCGTAGTGTGACGTGTAGTAGTAGAAGGTCATATCAAACCACTTAGCCAGTTAGCAAAGAAAAACTAAACGTGGTGTGTTTTTTAATTGAAAGTGAATGTCGGTCATGTGGGAGTATGTCACCAACATTGGCTATAATCAGCCACATTGTTATTCTAAATATCAGTATCGGCCCAGAAGTTTACATTTGACCAATCTCAAGGCATTTTTGCCTATGTAATAGCAGTTGAGCGTATTTTGAATCCAAAATACTCCTCAACTGTCTGTTTTCCTGTTATAGCCTGCTATGCTGTTTTGTCCAACCTAGTTACAGTAACTATGTTGGAAAGGTGAGTGGGGGGGGGCTTGGGATCGGCCCATCGGTGCATACCCTAGTTGACATGATGGTAGTTTATAAGCCAAATGTGATCCCTGTAGTGTTCAACTTGCCTTTTGTCTGTCCTTCCATCCTAATCTGTAGTGCGTAAACATGGCGGATGTTGAAATGGAGGCCACCGAGACCTTGGAGACTACAGTGGGCGAGGTAGAGCCTCTGCTCAGCAACCTGGACCTCTTCCTGTTCTCCCTCATCGCTGGTCTTCTCATTTACTGGTTCATGTCCCGGAAGAAGGCTGAGCACATCCCTGAGTTCAAGAAGCTTGACACATTGTGAGTTATCACTGTGATTATTCATGCAGCCCAACACAAGTTTCTACTATTGTATAAAATAACCCTATAGTAGTCTAGGACGGGGGTTCTCAAGCTTTTCAGGTCACAACCCCCCAAAATAACAGTGCCAGAGACCCGCGACCCCCGCTAACCCAAGTTGTAGCAGAATACATAATGCAGTGTATAAACTGTACTACTAAGAATTATGCCTAAAATATGCTAATTGTAATCATTTAAAAATTATATTTAATTTATGAAAATCATCTTGTGACCCCTCCTCTGTGTCTCGCAACCCCCACTTTGAAAACCACTGGTCTATGATGTCAGATTAAAACCTAATGTGCACACACACTCTGTTACACTAGGGGGCAGTATCGCTTTTAAACCAGTGCACAGGCAACAGTATCTTACCAGACTACCATGCAGAACTACACATGTTTTGCAGCTGCTGTTTCTTTTTTTTTCTTTCTCAAATGCTTTGTCACAAAAAAATTATCTATCTATCTCTCTATCTCTCTCTCTCTCTCTCTCTCTAGCTGCTAGTTGTTGTTGTTTGTTTGATGCAGGCCTAACGGTGTGCTGTTATTGAATTCCAATACAGGAACTGATGTCACTGGCAACTAAACAAGCAAACAATAAAATGTGGATTTAGACTTAAAGTTGCTGTAGGTATATGCTGTATGAGAGCGTGTGTTCTGGTTGATAAGCCTAGAATACACTTAGTTAGATTTAATTATGTTGTTGTGGGTTTTGCCGTAGCTGACCCAACAAATCCGAGGATGTTGAGTTGGCTGGGTTTTGGGCTGTTTATTTACTAAATTGGTCTCTTTCAATTTTTATTTTTTATTTTTTAAAGACTGCTCTCATTCAGTCCCTCAAATCCTACCTATTGTAGCTTTAAAATATGGTGATTGTAAGATACAGTAATACAGTTTTTATCTCTGTAAATGGGAACATAAATTGGTCCAGACACCACACAACACTATCTCAACCTTCTACAAAGTCAAAACGGTATCATATTTGAGTTTTTCTGTGTTGCTGCATAGAGCAAAACAATAAATAAATGGCATGCCACCTTACTGGAGGAAGGACATACAAGGTTGGAATTTAGTGTACAGTTTTATTGTTTTGTATTTTAAATCTTTCTAAAAATATATGCCCATATAATCTCTCAAAGCAGTTAACATTTCTTTTATGTGATTTTGAATGTTGTGTTTCCTCAAACAAACCTTTTTGAAGGCAAAAAAAAAAGTGCACAACCAACCTTTTTTTTTTTTTTTTTTCTTTTCCTCATTTGTGACCCCCAGTACCCCCGTACGCCGTGTACGCACCTCATCATTCTGCTTATCTTATCAGTAAGTAGATACTAGATGATGGGGGTGGGGGATGTTGCTCATTTGACTTTAAATGAACTCTCCGTTAAAGGTATAATCGGCTATTCCAAGCTAATTGTAAGTTAATGAACGTTCACAAAATGTATCTGCATTTCGCTAGCTTACTGTTTTGTGTGTGTGCTGGGGGGGAAAAAAAGAATCCCATACTCTTACACGGCCCTGACTCTGTAAATAGGAATGCGTTTCAATGTGTGGCTGCAGAGGGATACTGTTGATTTGCGGTTGAAGTTAGCAAGGATTCTTGAGAATAACTGACCCTGCCTTTCAAAGGCTGGTATACACCGAGGTGTAGACACGAGGCTGTCATGTGTCTTTAGTAGACACATGAATTAACGTGTTTGGCATGGGAACTACTGCTTTATAAAGAATAACGGCAACCTACATTTTATTTATTTTATAAATTTTTTTAGATTTAAATGAAATAAGACTGCACTGTGATGACATATTGTTAATATTGACAAAATTCCCATTGTTATCAATATCTGGATTTTTATGGTCTAAAAATGACTCTACACACCAACATCATATCCGTTAATCACCCAGGACCTGGCTGAATTCCAACAGTACTCCTATCGTGCACTTGTGAATCGTCAAATAAAAATCTTAACGTTCAAGTTAGTGGGGGTTCCCCTTTCAGCCCCTCCTCTCCCCTCACTCAGCTCCTTGACTACGTTTTAGCGTTTTTTCAAAAGTGTGCAATGGGTGGAGTCAGGCTCAGAGCTGGGATGCAGTTACACTTTAAGCGTATGTATCAGTAACTATTGATTTAACTATGTTGGTACAAGAAGTTCTACTTTGGACAAAAACATCATGATTGCTGATCACCCCCCACCCCCCCCACCCCCCCACCCCTCCCCCCCGCCCCACAAACACACACAAATGTGCTTTGACTTGTTTCCAGTGGTTGGGTAAGCATCACTAGCAAAAAGCCACATTCGCAGAGTGGCCTGGGGCCTTTGAGAACGTGCAGCAGCTCTTGACTGTGTCAGGAAAAACATTTCAATAAGGAAACAAAGAAAAAACGCACAGCTGGACTGGACGAGGTTCTGCCTAGGAAGGGGGGGATTGGATTTGTGTGGGTGGGAACACGGAGAAAGGGGATGCATAACCCCTCCCCTGCCCTTAATGGGAGCATTGGTTATCTAACTGTTATGGAGGGCAGCCCTTCCATGGCTTTCCTGTGCAGCCTTTTGTTTTTTGGCCCGTTTGGAACCCCGTTTTGAAGGTTCCCCAGGGAGCGAGCGGTGTGTGTGCTCGTCAAGATGCTTCTGTAAGCGCTCTCCAAAGGTGGAAAGTTGAGGCAAAAGACAAGTAGCCCTTTCTCTGTCCTGAGTTACTTTTGTTTTCTTCCCCACCCCTCCTTTTCGACCCCTCTGCCCCAGTGGACTCCCAGCTACTCGGCCATTGGAGCAGGCCTATGTCACAAAAAACGGAGTCCTTTTATGATAAATGAGGTTGCCATTGTACCACGACATTCCCCTCTCTCCTCCGGGCGGTTTTGGGGGTGGGGGACACTCCAGGAAAATAAAATACCATTCACTGCTGCCTCTCCAACACCCCCCCCCCCTTCCCATTCCTCTTTGAACGCTCCTCTGAGAAGTTGCTGTTATATTTTGCCAAGCTGCTTGCATGGTAGGAGTAGACGTTCATGCTCCTAAAAACTTTTTTAGATAGTGTGTATGTGTGTGTGTGTGTGGGGGGGGGGGGACATTTTAAAGCCTTTAGTGTTCCGCCGTGTTTCTTTTCTTTTTTTGGCGTGTTTCTTTTCTTTTTTTGGCGTGTTTCTTTCGTTTTTTTTGTTTTTTTTTGTTTTTTTTTAAAGTGCGGGTCTGCAATTTTTATGGGGGAAGTCTGTTTCCCACCATTGTGCTCTCTGCTTGCAAGACACTTAAAGGGCTTGCTCACGCTCTCGAGAATAGTCTCTGAACCACAGAGAGAGGGGGCGGGCGGGCGGGCGAGCACAGGATAAGGCAGGGTTCACACACATCGTGCTGGGAACACTCAGGTGGCAGCCAGGCAGCGCTACGAGTGCCTCTCTGGACTGGTGGATTTGTTTCCCCCCTCCTGTGGTTGTGGAGCGTTGTCTTCCAGGCTCTTTGACTCGCAACGCTGGTCACGTTGTAGGGCCATGGGCTGCGTCTTCTCCCTGCCCGAGGACAGGAGAGATGCTGCACACAGGTCAGTAACAGGCCGTCTTGTTGGCTGGGTAATGGAGCTTTCGCCAGTGTGATTGACAGGATGTCCGACTAATCAGAAGGCCAAAATAGGTTGCTACGCGTCACACTGTCGGATAAACAACAATCACTGCGTTCGCCGTGGGAATGTACCGGCTGTAGCAAACACTCTCTTATTTCTTTTAAAATTAAATAGTAGGCTACTAGATTTCCGATTTCACCCCTTATTGTTAATGACACAATGCCGGTCGTCTCTGGCGTTACGGTCAGCTCAGAGCCATGTGGGTCAGCTGTACTGACAGCTGTTCCGCCCATGGCTAACTCGCGTCTGGCGAAAGGCCCATTAGCCATTCAAGATCACGATGGTCTCGCAAGGCTAATTTGGCAGCCGTTTCAGTTTAGTGGGTTAGCAGCTTCAGGTTGACTTTGCCACAATACAGTAGTCTGGCAAGCTTGCAAATCGTGCGTGTGCGTGCGTGTTGCCAATCAGCATCATACGGTTAGCTGCTGTGGTTTAGGTGGGCCAAAGGCGACTCCTCCAAAACAACGATAATCAGTTTTATTAGACGAGCAAGGAACCGCACTAAAGGCTCTTTTTTGATGTTTTCACTCTTCCCCCGACTTTCCTTCTGCCAGAGTGTATATGTAACAACATGCGTTGCTGGTTCACGGGTTCGTCCAATCCCATGTCAACTTTTTTTAGTTTTTTTTCTCCTCTCAAAGCGTCTCTTTTTAAAAAAAAAAAAAAAAAAAATTTCAATGGATGCCTCTCCAGATGTATGTGTCTAACAGACTACATCTGGGGTGTCTTATTCATCTTTTTCTTTTCTTAGTTATTACTAAAACACTGCAATAATATGTCTTACCATATATATCTGTGTGTGTGGCTAATTTGTAGCCCATTTAAGTGTAGGTTGAAAGGCAGATGTCTGACATCTCCCATTTATTGTCATAATGAATGTGTCCCATCTATTTAACAGTGTTTGCATTTGTTTGATATTTATTCTGATCCATAATTTACTTCCCTCTTCTGATGCCACCGTATTAGATGCAGGTCTTTAGATAGAGAATTTTTTTGTTAGGTGTGGGCTAAGGCTTTACTATGAAGCAATCCTTTTTTACTCATGTTGCAAATGTTAGATTTTGAGATGCAGTGATTGGTAATTCATGTGCACAGTTCATACAAGCCAAGCACAAATCTGTAATGTGTTACTGAAATCATGAATAACAACAATTTTGAGCTACATTTAGCCTAAACCCTAAAATACAGACAGAATTGTTAAAAACTGGCAAATGTTTATAAGGAATATGTGTATGCTTTATGAGACGAGAATTTCTACTTCTTTTACACTAATTTAGATTAGTTAAAGGGCGGTTGTCTCTTAGTCACATTGTCACAGGTTTGATTCCTCAACAAGGCCTCCCTACCTGTAAGGGTATTTGAGCAAGATGTGTACTACTTAGTACTTGCTATGCAATTGTCTTTGCTGCAGCCTCTATTGTTAGAAAATAAACTGAATGTCTTTTTATGAATGATGTCAAACACATGACAGACTATAATGTTACTCCTGCATGCGTGACACCTCCACGCTATGCCGATTTAACTGTCACCCACCCTCAAAAGACCACTGCACTATTCTTCTATTCAGAGCCACATACAGCTGTCTACCCCAGCTTGTTGTATTTTAATACGTACTAGAGGGGTGTGTTAAGGTGTAAGTCCCCTACTTACCATTATGTATCCCTGATAGCATGGGATTTATACCTCGAGTGTCTCCTTGAGATGGGTAATCTCCCTCTTCTTGTCCTCTTTGTGCACTTAGACCACCGCCCCGATATCCACTACCTATTGTTTACTTGGGCGATAAGGAGCACTACTGTATCCTCTTAGGCTCTAGAGACTCTCAATCTTTTGTTCCCCGCGTGTTCTTACTTGAGGCCGGAGTCTAAAACCCATTGTTTTTTAATACTTTGGGATAATATTTTGATGTTTATTAATGCATATTAATGCATATGCCTCTCTGGGAACCATCACCTTATCGTGGTGGAGAGGTTTGTGTGTCCCTATGATCCTGAGAGTTGTGTTGTCTGGAGCCTTGTGCTCTTGGTAGGGTCTCCCAAGGCAAAGTGGTCTCAGGGGAGGGTCCAGACAAAGAATGGTTCAGAAGACCCCTATGAAAAATAACTCAAGAGGAGAGGTTACCCTGCCCGGAGGAAGCCCGGGGCCCCCATCTGGAGCAAGGACCAGAGGGAGGGCTCGTTGGCGAGCGCCTGGTGGCTGGGTTTGCCACGGAGCCCAGCCGGGCACAGCCTGAAGACGCGACGTGGCACCATCCTCCTCTTCATCCCATGGGCCCACCACTCGTGGGAGGAACCATAGGGGTTGGGTGCGCTGTCAAACGGGTGGCAGCGAAGGTCAAGGACCTCGATGGACCAGACCCGGGCGGCAGAGGCTGGCTTTGGGGACGTGGAACCTCACCTCACTGTGTGTGCTACCATTTAGATCTGGTGGGGCTTACCTCTACGCACAGTCTTGGTTCTGGAACCGTTCTCCTGGATAGGGGAT
>JAODTR010030955.1:0-12078 GCA_025399935.1 Amblyopsis rosae | reverse complement strand
ATTTGTTGTCATTAGTTTGCTTTCTATATATAGTGTGTGGTGTGACACAGGCCTCAGTGTGGCTATGTTTACTCAGTTCAACTCCCATGTACAGTATGTACCTTACGCCCACAAAGCATTTGTTCGTAGAATACACATTAGCAGCTTCATTTAAACCATATCTGTGCAAATCCAGATGCTGTGTTTAATGGTGATGTGGAAGATCCCCATTTTAAATAGAATTGACGGCATGATGTTTAGGTTAGAATAAACATTAGTGTTTTTTAAAACAGCTTTTAGCATCAGAATAGACAATAATCTGAGGAACATAAAATAAACACTGACACAGTATTTGGGAGTAGCCAATCACACTTCTGGTGTGCACCAAGAGAGGACCATGGCTCTAATCAGAATGGTGCTAAACAAACAGCAGTGACAGATTCCGCTTAACATGGACTGGTCATGTTGCCTATTCTACCTTTAAAGTAACATTGTTGAGGACTGCTTGGTGGACCGCTGCTCAAGAGGAACCTATCAGAGCCAACATTTGTAAGTGTGAGCCCAAAACGTAGTATAGACTGCTCACTTTAGTTCAGATAGTCCCACTCCTTAAGACTTAAACAACTTTATAAAGACCGCAGTACTGGACGCAGGAGAGCAGGAGCTTTCACGTCTTAGGACAAGACTCTAGTTGAGCTTTAATTGCTTCTCAGTTCTTTCCTCAGGACCATCTGTGGAAAGGTTTCTTTGGAAAGGTTCCTAAATATTATGGGTAAATCTAACACTTATATAGCACATATTGAACATACAGTATTAAAAATCACCCCACAGACAGAGTGATGTCATTTATACAGTCGGTTATTTTGCAATGTTAAAAAAATATATATTTATAATAATTCTCAACTTTTATATATTAATTTGTCAGCTATTGTTGGCTATCAGTTGGCTATTGTTCTCCTTGGCCAGTGAATGTTATTTATAATGATTTAATGACTTGTCAAACAGCCTTGGCTTGCTACTGTAATAATTTGAATGAATACAATGCTTCAATAAACGACAAGGGTAATTGTTGTGCCTTAGGCATTAGCAACATTAGCAACATGTAATTGAGAAATGCGGGCACAGAAGTTTGTAACACCAATGAACTGATAACATCATTTCCAATGATTTACCTTCAGCCTACAGGATGCTGACATGCTTATATGTGCAAAGTCTAATAAATGGTTATTTCTCTCCCACATTGTTCCAACATTCCACGGTTTCTACTAGGATACAAATCCGCCTTAGATCATCAGCCCCAGTGGACTAATACAATCAACTACTGCAACAACTCTATGTTGAAAACCCAGTGCAAAAACAGATGACATTCTCTCTTTAAAGACCCACAGACAGTATACACACACACACATGCACACGCACACACAAAAACACACACACACAAAAACACACATAAATAATAAATCTCTGTCAAATAGACAAATTATATTTCCAACGCTCAAAGAACTTTCTACTCTATGCAATTCCCTTCTCAATTATATTTCATTAGACCTGTACAGCACTCTTTACAAGGTAATTTGTCTTAGAGCACCACATTTGACAAAACCAAAACGGGAGAGGTAGCAATTAAAGCAACAGGCTCCAGGCACCTGATTCTCCAAAATCTTTTCCAGATGGATACATTTTGCGATAAATTGCCTGTCTCTCAATCTCATCTCAGAGTAAATAAACTTCATTTCATTAAAATAATGCACCAACATGCTAAATGTAATTAGACCCTCGTATTGCCGTTGAATTACAATACTGCGACCTCCTGTTACGCTGCCTCAAGCATACGCATTAGCAAGAGCGTCGACATGCAGCCTAGTGAAGCAGTGCCCTAGATTATAGCGGCTGCCATATAATACACGTGGACAGATTTATTAATTTCCACCAGGGAATCTGACAGATGAAAGGATTTCTCCTTGTTTTGACAACATTCCGCAGCCCAGATGAGGGGACATGTTATTCACGTTATCACAGCTACTATATATTATCCAAGATGGATATAATGTATGCACTAAATTCCTAAGTAGTATGGTACTGTAGATACAGTAATTTTGTGAATGCTGTATGCTTTGTCAAAGCTGTAGCCAGTAGAAGTTGTGTCTCAAATTATTATGAGCAACATTAAGGCTATATAACCCTGGGCCACACACTTTTATAGTAGTTTTACTGGAAGTGAGTACACTTACAAGTCTGTGTTATTATTAGCTGTACACATTTAAAACAAACAGTTGTTCACTTGTTCTGCGTTATCTTTTCATTGGCAAACATTTTACTTAATCATTTATTGGGTGCAAAAGGACATTTAACCACATGGCATAAAGTGTGAAACATAAATGGATACATGAATGTAACTTCGAAGCAATAAAACAAGTTTTTTTTTGTTTTCTGTCCATTTCTTTTGCTGCCAGTGATTCTTTTCTGTGAAAGCTAACAAAAAATGCATTATATTCTGCTACCCAAAAGCACATATAGTGCTCAAAAAAGGCCATTCAGCATTTTAACAAAGCTGTTGTTGTTGTTGATACATCTGCATTTTTACATAATGTGCTGCTAATGAATAAAACTCATAAGCACAAAAGCAAAATAAAGTACAGGAAAGAAACTCGCATTTAACAACATTAACAAGGACACTCAAAAAGGAACAGACTTGACATTAGTCATTATAGTGACTATATTTAACAACATTCTCGGCTGTCCAACAGTGTACTGCATTCACTTATGTTTTTAATATGGATATCAGTCTTTGTAATGGCATTTTATTTTAATCAATTACATGAATGTTTAATTAAAGAATGTTATAAGAATGTTCGGTAACACTTTATTTGAAGTTTTTCATTAAGACTGATTACTTGACATTAACCAAGATGATATAACCAGTTTTTGTCTTTGTCATGATGTCATTTCTAAATGTGTCATTACTATTTTAATTGAGCTCAATTACAGTCGTAGCATTTTCCATTTGTCATAAATATGTCATAAAGCTATATTACAATGGTTACAATGGCTTATTTTGCCTTGGTTAATGTCAAGTTGGCATGACAAAGACAATGACAGGTTATATCATCTTGGTTAATGACAAGTTGTCATGACAAAGACAATAACAGGTTATATCATCTTGGTTAATGTCGTCATGACAAAGACAATAACAGGTTATATCATCTTGGTTAATGTCAAGTTGTCATGACAAAGACAGATCCCTAACAATGTCAACTTGACATTAAACATGACATTATATACCGAATTACAGCTAATGACAACAGTCATAAACATTCATTCATTCATTCATTCATTCATTAATGTTCATGACAGGTGTTGTGTCATGGTTATGACAGTGTTATGTCAGTCTTAATGAACAAACTTAAAATAATGTGTTACCGAATGTTGTACTAGGAAATGGTAAGCTCTAAAAGTGATATCAATGGTACTCTCTTCTTTAACATGTTTGCCTTCAATAAGAATTAATTACGGCATCAAGGCATTTAGGTTAAGTACTGCAAACAGCATGAAAGTAAACCCTTCAACATACACCAATCTACAACACAACATTCAGAATTAACGTAAGCTGCTAAAGCAATGTATTCATTCACTTTATAATGCTGTTAACAAGCCATTGCCATTTCCCCTTGATGCTTCACAATATGTCATTCTAAATCCTTTGGAAATACATATTCAAATAAAATACATTTAAGACCATATGAGTCTTACCAAACATTCACTATGTCCACAGAAAGCTTTAACAGCTATTCTTTGTACTTTTACTCAAAGTTGAGTCCATTAAAATGTTACATAAAAAATACTTAAAACATAAATAAATAAAACATTTGGCCTTGAGGGGAGGAGCTGAACCAAAGTTATTTGACATCAAGTGGACTGATAACTGCTCACATCTTAACTCATTAATATCAAAGCACAGATAATTGCTATACCTCGATGAGGGGTTTAGGGATCTTCTTTGAAGGTCAAGCCTTGACCTTCCCCTCCGCAGGGCACTCAGATCTGTTGGCCTGGCTGTCCTGAGGGCAACGTTCCTTCTAACCCGAGCAGTGCCAGCCCCATCTGCAAAGCATCTTGGGACGTTGCTTCTGCTCAAGGGTGGAGGGATCGCTATTAAACGTAGTTATAAAAATGAAAATGCCCTCCGTGGTAATCACAGGTCCTTATACTGTACGCTCATGAAATAGACCACGTGCACACAGTACATAAGCTTGCGAATGACCTTCACCTGTTTTCACACACACACACACACACACACACACACGCACACACACACACACACACACACACATACTGTACATATACAAATAGTGTATGTGCACATTGAGACACAAGAAACACACACAAATACAGAAACTGATGCAGCTACACACATACACACTCAGCACTCATGTACACACACGCAAAAAAGAAAACACTAAAATAAATCGGTGGACCCCATGTGTGCACATCGACATATACTGTAGCATGCACTGCCACTCTACGCTCATCTGGTCTCTCCGCATGGATAATTGAATATCCTTTGAATGAGAGTGTTCGTAGCTCCTTCCAGCCCAGTGAATTGTGAGTGCTGCTGTAGTCTGTGACGTGTAATCACAAATCAACGTCTTCGCCACTCTTCAAACAGAACGTAAGCTCACAGCAGGTAGTACTGCAGCCATGCACACCAAAAGCCCGCTTCAGGTCACATTTGCTAAGGATATAGTGCAACAGGAATGCAAATAAAAAATAGATTTTAAAGAGGGGCTTTTTTAAAAAGCGGAGTTGACATCTAATGAATGGGAGAACACGGCAGATGTAAAATTGCAGTAGGTTGGTTGCAAGACAGTCCAGAGATTACAGTCTTGATCTCGACTCGAGGTCTTGATCACACTGGAGTGGATGTGACGCCTCAGAACATCAAGTCACTGAGACTGTAAAAGCAGTCCATATCAAGTCAGAAACGAATGCTCCTAAAGACCCATTTTCTTATGACTGGGATTTTGCCAGAAGCGGTATGGAGAGATTGAAAGCTGTTAGCTTCTCAATCCTCCGGACCATGCCGGGCTCGTACCAACAGACTCTTTAGGAATCGAACGCGCGGTCTTCACAAATCTCCAGTGCGGCTTTCGTGGCACCGCCCATAACCTCCACATTGGCGTCAGTCCAGGGAATAATATTGCCAGGCATGTAAGCGGAGCAGTTGGCCATGCCAATGATGTCTGCCGGTCGTAGTACGCGGTCCCACATGTTGAACTGGCTCAACTCACCCACAAAGGCCTGAGTGGCATCAAAACGGCCTCCAACTATGTCCTGCGCAGATGGAAATAATATTAGGGTTAACACTGGAAAGATAGAAGATAGAATAACACAAGAATATGAGTGTCAGGGAGACACAGTCTGTCAAATGAACTCAAACCATCTGTGGGTTTACTCGGCATGTACTATAGTTACATAAAACAGGTCACTTAGGCTATGTCCAGACTGCAGGCAAAACTGATTATTTCTCAAATCAGATATTTAAATCAACTGACCACACTGTTATTTGCTAGTGATAAAATCAGATTAGAGTGTCCAGACACCACCAACCTATCTGCTTGGGATGCTAATGACATTCAGTGTGTGTCAGTAACTACAATATGTAGCTAAGCAAATTTGTAGACTGCAGGAGAAATGGAGGTACATCATCTCGCCCTTCAAACAATCGAGGTTCAGGACTCCTCATCACACCAGAAATACTCAGTGATGGAGCTCAAATTACATGTATTTTACATCACCCACAATGCACTTTTCCTGCACAAAGCATCAAGATCTGTAGAAATCCGATTAAAATCGCATTTCAAACCACCAGCTCATGTGGTTTGGATCCGATTTAGCAATAATTATATTCAATGTGATTTTCTGCGATCCATACTTTCAAAAGTCACTGAATGTAGCTTTATGCACTGTGTAACTCCACCCAGTCAGGGGCTCAAAACCAATGGATAAGGTGAAACTTTCAATTTACTGGATTACATGGTTGATGGACTGTGCCAGATAAAAGACTTAAGGTTTGTGGATGACTGGAATGTTGCCTTGATACCTTCTTTCCTGCAGTGTATCACCCCCTCTCCTATCAGTGTTTCTGTCCACTGAGTGAACCATTGCCCAAGTTCAAGAATACTTTTCGTGAATTAATACTCTACTCCTCATACCGTAATCCCCATGATTTCATGTGAAATTGCGCAAAATGTCCATATGTCGTCAATAAAAACACTATACTATATAGCCAGTTAATATGTTTTTGGTTTTTAAAACCAATATGTAAACCATTATGTAAAAGTAGCAACCAATTATGAATATTGTATAGTATAGTATAATAGTATAGTATTGCTAGTATAAATGTGCAGCTTCATTTTCAGTTTGAGAACCAGTCTGGAGAGCTTGGATATCGAGTTTCAGACCTGTAAACCTAGTGGGTTGCCAATCAGCGTCATAGCTACGGGCGTGGTTTAGGTGTGACGTAGATGACTTGAAAACAACTCAAGTCGAAAACGCCTAGAGATAATGCAATATAGCATCGGATTTATTAGAATTTATTTGAAGAGCAAAGGCTTTTCTCAACGGAAAATATGTTTCCACTCTTTTCTCAACTTTCTACTGCAAGAGTGGATAACAACAACTGCTGGTTCACAGGTTCGTCCAATCACATGCAAGTATTTTTTGGACAACGCCTGCATCTTGAACCCGTTTCAATGGACCGCTCCCCAGATTAATATACCTAACAGACAGATATCTGGTCTTGTCAGGTTACATTTATACCTCAAAATACATATATTTACAAGAAAAAGCTACACATAATTTCTTGGGGCCAACCCGTCTGCACAGGGAGATGAGCTCTCTATAGTTACGTGTGTAAAGTACATAGATGACATGTGGAGGGAGGCTAGTGTATTCCTTGAGGGTTAAGCACTGCTGGGTGACTTAAGCTAGCTAGATGAATGAGGCATTATTGAAAGGGCCACGATAGCGTGAGAAGAGGCTCACAGATCTGATCCCTGCTCTCTGCTGTGAAACCTCCAGAGAGACACACACACACACACACACACGCACACACATGCACACAGTCAGGCATAAAGACATGCACGCATACACACTCATGGAGTCATGCACAAACACAGACACAAAGTGAATCACACTACGTGTGCATGCACATGCGCACGTGCACGCACAAACACACACACATGCACACGCACACACACAGTGCCTTTATGTCTAGTGATCTCACCTGCTCCTGTCCCAGGATAATCACCCCTCCAGGCTTAATTGGGTGCCAGGGGGCCAGATTGTCCCCTGTTCCGAGACGCTCACCATCCTGATAAGCCTCCCAGAAGCCATCCCTGGTCGTCCAGGTGATGCAGATGTGGTGCCAGCGTCCGTCGCTGATAGACAGGGGCAGCTGTGCCACCTAGTCATGGGGTAGAATGGAGGGCAGAGGACAGAACAGCATGTCAGCTGTGTGTGTGTGTGTGTGTGTGTGTGTGCGTGTGCATGGGTGTAGGTGAGCTGCAACATGGTTAGTCTAGTACTGTGCATTACAAACTAGGGCAGCAGTTACACAAAACGGATTTCTGACTTCATTCAGGTGACACACATGGAGCATCCGTCAAAGCAATGGGTGGTCAACAGCTAAATAACATCCCCAAACATGCCGCAGCTTTGTTCTACGATGGAAGAAAAACAACTGTTTGCTTTAGCAAGCCGTCGCTGTGTCATCACGGCCCGTGGAGAATAACATCACATAGGGAAGAGGAACTCTGGCTTGTTGGTTTTTAGTGCAAGGCAAACAGCGCACATTTGTTTCTGTCGGATGTCAAATTGAAAGATTCTCTAAGCCTAAAGCTCGCTCCGAGAAATTGATTAGCGTTTCCATGGGACATTTTGGAACCAAAGGAACAGCCAGAGCTATTTTTATATAATGATCATTAGTGATGTTAACACAGTCGCTGACCAAGTCACATAGCCTGTGTTCAAATGTATGGGGCTGAAAGCAGCATGCTTTATAAGCCAAGCTTCATATATGTACTTCATAATATCTGTCTAACTTAATAATACTTTATCTGCTGGGGAGAGCTTTACATTATCATATAAAGCATACTAAAATTGATCCTATCCTCAAAACCGGTTTAATTTATGATGGATGGGGCATGTTGTTATTAATCCCTAATAGCTGCAGGACAGGTTTATTTTCTAGATTCTTAATGTGGAGCGCATTTCATAAATAAGCATACATGACAAGGTCAAATCAACCATAAGAAATTGGTAGTCTATTAGTATGCACGGCCTTCTCTGGAGGTATTGATAAAACTGATGCCTCTATCAATGCAACCTGTTAGTGACTAGAAACACTGAATTTTGAATGGTCAAATCCTTAGATATGGCTGCAGCTTTCTATATCTACATTTGGAGTATAGCGGCCCATATGTTCAAGATTTGCCCATTATAGTTGCACGGTTGCCAAAGTAACACTGTGTTGCTGCAATGTACAAGACCTGTTGAATCTAAATTCAGCAGGCATGTTTAGAAAACCTCACTCAATCTAGTACATCGCTAACATCTTAACCCTATGTTGTTGGCACTTTCAAGAACACAGTCACAATTGTAAAGTGGATGTTTCATATTCCTGCAGTCTGCTGTTGTAATGTAACACATGAAATACCAGATGAACAGAGGGAAAACATGGAAAACTGATTTGTTGATAAATATATTTTTCGAGGACAATTCAGCCTCCACTGTCTCGACAAATATTTGTATTTATGAAGATGCACAAATACTACAATTGGCGCTGTCACCCACAAAATACAGATTACGCTGCATTTGGCCTCAGCACATGCAGTAATAAAATCCAGGTCACGTTCCCGCTCTTTCAACACGCAGGCCAATAAACAGCAAGAGCACCCCGACAGACCTCCGTCACAACTGCCAACAGATTCCACACATACAGTAGCGATGCTACAGTACACACACGGTACAGTACAATGCATTTGTGGTGTTCCACCTCCCATACCCTTCTTGGTTTCTATCTCCCTATCTCTGCGTTTGGTCCAATACGTTCCATTTCACTGTCTTGTATGTCTAGTATCTCCCCAGTCACACTTTCACTCTCTCAATGGCTCTTTCGTTTGTCATTTCCGACCCGCCCACCCCTGTCCATTTGCTCCTACTTCTCTCCTCACGTCATCCGTGCTCCACTCCTCTGCCTGTCTTACACCACACATGTATAATGCATGGTGGAGCGAAAGCTGTTAGGAGACGCTGCCTCTGCCAATAACAACCGCCGTACACAAGAAAAGCGATAAATAAATAAATAAATTAATTCCTCTGTGGTCTTTGGAGCCAAAGGAAAAACTCTACTCCATTCCACTGTTTCTGTGCTAAAGAATCCCCTGCAGTCTTCCATCGCAATGACATAAAAGAAAATTCTATTAGCCCATCTTATGCAAATACAACAATCACAATGGTGCGATTCCTTTGAAGACATAACGGCATAAAATATTCAGTGCTTTCTGTTGGTTTAACATTGTCGAACAAAACATTAGTTTAGCAGATTGAGATTCCCAGTGTGACTCAGGCACGATTGGCTCTTCACTTTGGCTCACGTAATTTGATTGGTTCTCATGTGAATCACTGTTAACTCTAGATCTCTCAAATATAGGTCAGGGAAATGAAATGTTTATAAAGTTCAAAATGTAGTAAAATGGCTTTGTAAATCTCATCTCACTCATTTAAATCCCAGTCAAGTCTATCCCAAATTGCTACCCAGGCACATCTGAGCTAAGAATAAATCCTCAACATCTGCATGTAGTCAGTTACTTCCCAACCCTGATCATAAGAAGTTAAGGTGGGGTGTGGGGGGGTAATCTCTTTATGATTATTGTTCCATTACTGTAAAATGATGACTCTTAAACTTAAAGAAGACAAGAGGGATGACATGACTCAGCCTAACAATCAAGAGAGATCACATGAGCCACTCAAGTAGTTGCAAGAGGGATAAAAGCAAATCAGGCTCCAGTACTAACCCAATGAAGCCCTCAAAGCCAACCGCCAGGCTTCAAAATGTCCATTACTGTAATAAAGCACTGAGTGATGTCACTGACATTAGTACATCCACCTTTTCAGACATGTACACCTACCTTATCATTAACTAGCAGCTCAATGGGGTTGTTTCCCCATTCGATCAGCACGATCTCATTAGCCTGGCCCGTCACGCCGTAGGAGAACGGGGTGCCTATGCCAGGACTGGCCGTGGACTTGAGCCACATGCACACGGTGAAGGCGTACATTTCTGGCAGACTCTTCTTAATGCGCCCATATAGGTAGTTAGTACGCAGAGGGAGGGACACCTTGAAATCCTCTGGTGATTTGAAAGCATTGTTACCTGTGAACAGAGGAATGGGTGAGACAACACGCACGCACGCACGCGCACGCACACACACAGACAGAGATCCCTAACCTTTGGGATGAGGATGGAGAGCATGAAAACAGCATGAAAGTAGCTGTGTAAAAAATAACCCACAATAAGAATGTGTATCTGGGGTGAGAATCTTCTGGCTGGCATTTCCCAACATCAATAACAACTCGATGTGGCGCTCAGCAGGCACAACCCCGGAATAAAGGCACAGAAGTATAGATCAGGGGTATCAAGAGAGAGAATGGAGGGGGACAGGAGCTTACTACAAAACAGAATCTAAAGAGAGGAAAGAACTAAACAGCTCTCTCACAGACACACACACAAACACTCACTGCTGCCATAGTAACCATTGCACGTAGTACTGCCTAATGGAGTGCCGGCCACATATATGTTTCTTAGCAGCAGCATTGTGCCATAGAGAGAAACGCTACACATTCTTTTCATGCCCCGACTTTAGTGAGAGTGCTGATCACCGGCATCATCGGGGCTCGCTTATTGTAATCATCCTTTATTGTAATCATCACTAACGGCAGCAGCTGTTGTTTGTCGTTTCTTGTGTATTCTCATGACATGGCAACTAGGGCAGCGTGAAAGTCTTTTTTTATACTGTAATAAACCGAAACAGGGTACGGCCAACAAGAAGTAAATAAATGGTCTCCGAGGCGATGTTTGACAAAGTCAGAGACCCCAGGACCAGTGTTGCCACCAGAACCTTTATTTACCAAAGTAATAGCAAAAAACTTGTCTGAAGGTGTTGTAAAGGGCCCCCAGATACCTAAATGTGCAACTGTGAATGTTTGAAACACCAACAACACAACACGACAACAAACAGCATGGTAAAAAAGAAGCATACTGCGGGGCACACAAGCTTAAAATACAAAAAAATTATTTTAAATAGGGATTTCAACACAAATCGGGGAGTATTCTGTCAGCGTTATGGTTTAAGCCCAGCTGCTACAAATGCATCATGCGGAACCCCTCAAACATGCGAGACCTAGACTGGCATCAGTCGAGCTTCTGAGCACATGGGCCTGAATGCTGCAGTGTGTAATCTGCAGTGAATAGATATATAATTCTGTTACACACTTTCCTTCAGGAATATTTAATTTTCTTGATATGAAGAGCTGATTGAACACAATGAAGAGGACATAAAATAGCCACTCTTCTTCACTAATAATTACAATAGTGCTTTCATAATGAGGTGGTGAGGGGAATCTTGTGTGATATTTATTTCCCTCATGCAACGCACTTCCGGAACGTACTTCTCTCCAGCTCGGCGATGCGCTCCAGCAGGGAGTTGAGGGTGGTCTCGGTGCGCTGGCGGTGGGCCGCCGTCTCGTTGTAGAGCAGGCTCTTCTCCTCCTCCAGTTCTGCCACCTTCCGCAGGAGCTGGCTCTCTAGCGCCCCAAGGCGCTGCCTCAGCAGATCACGCAGCTCCGCCGGCAGGGGGGTCAGCGCTGGGGCAAGCACCCCCGACGACGCGTTGGAGCTGGGGAGACGCAGCTGCTGCTGCTGGGATTGGCAGGTGGAGGCCATGGTCCACACACACACACACACACACACGCACACACACACACACACACACACACACACACACACACACACACACACACAAGACACAAGCAGACAAA